>PVIH01009751.1:0-80087 GCA_004025045.1 Sigmodon hispidus | reverse complement strand
TGGAAACAACCTAGATGTCCCTCAACTGAAGAATGGATTAACAAACTGTGGTACATCTACACAATGGAATACTATGCAGCAGTAAGAAAAAATGATATCCTAAAATTCACAGGCAAATGGAGGGATTTGGAGAATATCCTCCTGAGCGAAGTCTCACAAACTCAGAGAGATAAGCAGGGGATGTACTCACTCACTAGTGATCTCTAAACAAACAAACAAGAAAAAAAAGCCAAACATGCCCAAGAGGCAAACCACAACCACCGAACAGCTTGGGATCAGAAACACCCTGGACTGACCCTTCAAACCCCAGTCCAACTATAGGAACACCTGACTCACTCTTGAGGGAGGGGGGAAAGAACTGGATTTGGCCAGAAGTGGAAACTGATCTAAGCATTATTGGGTCAGTGGGAACATAGAACTGTCTGCTCCCTGCGCAGGGAGGGGATGGGGAGTTGCAGAGAAGAAAAATGACCAGATGTGTTGGGAAGGGGAAGAGACCTTGAATAAGGATATACAGGGATGGAAAAAAAAATTCAGAGGGAAAGATGAACACAAAGAAAATATATGTGTAGCAATCTTATTTGTATTTCCACCCTTGATAAGCCATGCTTATGATTCTTATCCTCTGTATAGTTATTGTTAATTCTTCCGCATTTTAAATTCTTTTTACTGTTTTTTTTTCTTGATAACTACAAAATAAAGAAGGAAAAAAAATAGAAAAAAAAAAGAAAATCAAAGGGGGAACTATGTATTTGACTTCTTTGTAGTTGCTTTCCAGATGGTAGTCAGAAAATTGTAGGATATGCATGAACACCAAATTGACAGCAACAATGCCTCAGACACAGGCAATGTTGGCCCCGGGGGAAGTGATGCTATCCATACCAGTTAGAGTTTATGAACATGGCTTAACAGTCTTGTGATAACTCGTTTCCACAAAGAGCAGCTGTTTCCTTCAATCTGAGTCTCCTGTGTTGTCCCTAAATGTGTTCTCATGCACATTGGTCTCTCCCTTGGTATTAATTAAAGTGGACAAAGGTGTTCTATCAATATAAAAAAAATTTCAGAAGTTATTTTCAGGCTTTTTGTTTGAACATGATTTACACTGTAGACATTCACTGCTTTATGTGTCCTAATGCAATAAAGCCCACCTGTTATTTTTGGCTGCTTTATTTGGACCATCTGCTCTACAAAGAATGAAAAGCTCAACAGTGGATGGAGAATTGTCTATTCCTCATGTGTCAATAATTTATTTATTCTCTCTATCCAAGCCTTCAGGTCATTGTAAAACTGTTTATCTATTTACTTTCCAACACAAGCCAATATTTAGGAATTTGCTTTATGAAAAGAATCATCACATGGAATTATATTTCTGTTCATGCATAGTTTCTTCTCCTCCCATGATAAAATTATTTACTGGGTGCATTTATTTGCAGGACTCTCATTTCTTCAATGGCCTGTTGACTGTCTGCTGAGGGGAAATTTTGATGATGACATCATTTATAGTTCAGGTAGTTACAGCAGTCTCACATAGAAACATGTCTAAATTAAGATAGAGTCCTGACCAGAAACAACACGTTAGGACAGGCATTCTGGTAACCAACCACTTCTGTTGGTTAGGATAACTTTTCAAACTTTATCCAAAACAATTTCCACAGCATAAGGCACTGAGATCACCATTTAAAATTTTATCCATATGCCAATAGTGATGGCTTTGCTCTCTCCAATATTTGGGCACAGTTTTTTTTGCTGCTTATAATCACAGAAGTACTAGCAACAGCAGCTTTTTAAAAAATAATATATATATACCTCAAGTTATAATCTTTTCATATTGTCTGCATTCCTAGCATTTTGGGGGATATCATAAGATTTTCTAAATGGATGGGGAGCCAACACCATTTGAATGCTTAGTAAGTGTCAGTTCATTGCCATCTTTCAGTTCCTGAAGCATTTGTATGATGCACCATGATTTGTCTATTGACTTAAATTCCTCATTCATCCTTTGTTTCTTCAGTTGATAGATAGGAAACAGAATAGAGACTGTGCTCCTTTATGGGGCATGGCTCACAAACTTGACACATACTATAATTTAATACTTTGTGAGCGCACAAGCTATATGCTTAAAAGCCATAACCACCTACTGTATACACCCTCTAAAACACCCTATTTGTATCACAGGTCAAGGGGTGAGCAACCTTTGATATCATATATGCTTAATAGAAAACAATTGGATCTGTTTAAACTTATGCTCCAGACATAATTCAGTATGTCTTGCCAAAAGAGACTGTCACTAGTTTTAGAACCTGCTGATGACAAATCTGCAGCTGCAATGCCTGTTTTTAATATCCTTGTCGAGGTCTCACAAACCAAGAAGGATAAGCAGGGGATGTACTTACTCATTAGCGGACTATAAGCAAAAACACTCTTTTTTTCATTGAAAGATGATGGGTGAATAAAGTGATTTAAAACACACACAAACAAAACAAAACAAAACAAAATAAAACTTCTAGTTTGTCTGTAGAAGGGTTGCTTAGCAGAAATCTGTGGTGGCCATAGTGCATCTTTGGGTATTAGTGTGACCTACTGTGCTTTCTTTATGTGTAGCCAAGGCTAAACTGGCTTGAGAAGCTTTAGCTTTTATTTTTTATGTTTCATGTATTTTAGAGAAAAGAAAAGTTTTATTATATATATGGGATTTTTGTTATCTATTCTGAATATTTTGCTTTTTTATATAATGATTGCTATTGATTTTTTAAAAACCAATAAAAAAGAAGAAAACAGAGGTGATGAAGACATGCTATGAGCAATATATCTTATTAATAATTCATTTCTTTCTTCTTTCCAAAGGGAATTATTATAAAAGAATATCTGACGAAGTGTAGAAAGTTCCCACCATGCCAATAACAAGTTCCCACTAATGTGCTTTCTGATGGAACAGGCTATAAAGACTCTCAAAAGCAGAAAAGGTATGATTTACTCCAAGATCTTCTTGGTCTGAAACTAACACTTGAATTATGTCCAACATAGTGACCTCTGCAGAGATATTTATAGTGCTCTGAAGAAGATGGATAGTGTGACAATAAACATGGCAAATGGCTGGGAACTTGGCACTCAGACACCCTGACGGCTCTTGAGTAGCAAGCCAGGCAATTCAAATCACTGTGAGATCAAAGGGCAGTGAGAAGGCTGAGTTTCTTTTTTGGCAACAGTATGCACTGCACACAGACAGCAAGCATTTACCTTCTCAGTATTTGAAAGCACATTGGTATCATTAGTTCAGGACCATTTAAAGGTCTATAAAATTTCAATAGGAACATCAATGGCCATCAGAGAATAACACTAAGGTCACATAAAAAATGGAATGAAGTAGTCAGGTTCTTCCCAATGGTTTTCTGTGTGACTCAATGGGCCATCCAAGAGAAGAGTGATCGAGTAGTGTTAAAAACTAATTCTTCAGCTGCATGTGCGCATTAAAATTACGTCTACATTTTCAGTGTGTCAGAGACATAACCTAAATACTGAGGAGAAAGGAGCATAGTGATACTAAATATATTTCAAACCAAATGACAGACATCACTGCTTTCAATGTGGTGTAAACTACTGACAAATTTTGTGCTATAAGTCTTTGTATCTTTATTTTATAGACAGGTAAATCCATCATTGGAAAGTGTCCTAATTAGTTTATATTGATGCAAGCCTAAAATTATCTATAAAAAAGGAGTCTAAACTCAGCTTCCCAGACCAAATTGGCATATGGGCATGTCTGTGGAGAAATTTCGTTTCTTTGTTTAAAAGATAATATAGGAGGATGAGATCACTGAAGGCAGCATATCCTTGCTTTGGTAATCCTGAGATAAAATATTTGTTTTCACACCCAGAGATAATTTTAGTTCTCTTCTTATCAAGGGAACTTCATTTTCCAACATACATAAACCATTACAGAAAACCATAAACTGCCAAAATATGAAGTCGAGGCCCTAGTCTCAGTGGATACAGGTACAAAATAAGCCCTGTACCTGTGGCTCAGAAAATATTGCTATGAGGTGGGGCAAAGAGATAGTAAGATCCAGAGGAGGATCAGGGAGTTTGACATGAAATTGTGTTGCCTAGTAATGGTAGAAGCTTCATCTATAAAGCCTCACCAATATGACTGCCTACACATGAGCTGAATCATGTCACAGACATGTCACAGTGACATGGAGGCTTCACCTGTACAGGCAACTAAGAAATGCTAAAGTTAGAGAAACAGTCTTCCCAGAAAATAGCACACCAGTTGGCTGTCCAGTTGCACACTGTAAGCTCTGAAAACATGCATACAAGTACCATTAGACAGACTAGACAAGCATATATATGTATGTAACAAGAGAGGATAAAAAGAGTCATAAATTTGAAAGGAAGAAAAATGGATATAGGGGAGGGTTTGGAGAGAGGGAAAGGAAGAGAAAAAAGATGTAACTATATTATAATCTCTATAATAAAATAAAAAGAAAAGAAAAAAAACTAGATTACTGTGAGCCAAAAAGCCAGCCCTGGAGAAAGGTAGTAAGCCCTGTGGTTTCTGCTGCATTTCCTGCTTTAGCTCCTGTTCTGACTTCACTCAATGCTGAGTTTTCACCTGGACATATAAACCAAATAAAGCCTTATCCTCCTTGCTTTCATGCTGTTTTTCACAGCAACAGAAAAACAACCTAAAGCATAATGTTTAAATGATACATGAACAGATCTTAACTATTTTTTTTTAGATATTAACTTTTAATGCTGGCAGGTATGCACAGGTGGTTGGGGGAGTGAGTGTGAGCCATGAAGCTCACTCAGTAGAAGGCTGTGTGTGTCTTTGTGGGGGAAGATGTACGGAGAAAGGAGGAGAAAGACAAAGGTACACATAAGACAGGATGGAGGAGGAAAGATTTCTGATCGAGGCAGGATACAGGTGGGTGAGCAGGACTGAAGAGGTGAAATATGCAGGAAAATCAACAAATGAAGAAACCCAATTTGTTATATGCCAGTAAAAAGATGCACTACCTTGTCAAGTTACTAAGAGGCTGAGCTTAGACACAAGTCTGGAAATTTATTCACTTCTTTAACTTCCTTATTCAGTAGATAGGTCTGTTGTGCATTAACTGTAATTGTGTTTGCCACATTCATCTGAGTACCAAATCCCATTGTCCTTGCTTTTTTAATTTTAAATCTTAGGCCCCTAATGTTCTGTAGAAAATACTTAGGGGGATGAGTCAAGAAGTTTGGCAGGGATATCACTATCGACTAAATTGTAAAGATCTGCCAGCAAAGTTGTTTGTAATCCAGGGCATGGCCAGGCATGTACATGCAATAAGAATGTATGCTTTGCCAGGATGGATTCAGACAAGAAGCAAAGCCATTTCAGCTTCTAAAATCAGAAGTTCACAAATCTGCCAGGCAGAGACTAACCATGAATGAATTATCAACTAGTCAGTTATTGGCCACATTTCAAAATGGGACCAAACCAAGCAAAGTAGTTTATGGATTATGATTCCATGGCATCTCTAGGGGCCTACACCTCAAGTGAATACAGGTAGGAAGTCATCTGATGGCATGGACTTGCACAAACAGCCAATGGCACAGCATTTCCATTAGCTGCAAACATAACTGAACTTTTTTTTTCAAAATCAAGTCAAAGATCTATCTGGAAACTACTCATTTCTACTGAAGTGTATGAGTTTTTAGAGACCAAGAAAGTTTCATGCAGACAATTTCTTGCAGCCATTTAACATAGAAAAAGTTATTATTTTCATGACCTTATTATCCTAAGTTTCCCATCCCATGGTCCTATATTTTTCTGATTCATGAGGGTAAAAGAGAAAAAAGCTGATTCTAGATTGGGTGAGGTTTAATTGTGAATGTCAATGCTTTCATAAAATAGTTACCTTATTGACAGTGCTATGTGTAAAATGTCCTTTGAAAAGCAATTGAAGCTAATTTCAAGGATTTAACCTCTTGAGATCAATGGCTATGTCATATTTTACTTCCAAATACCTACCATAGTACTTTACACCATGGCAATGAGGAAGCTCTCACTATTCTAACTCAAACCTTCACCATCATGAAGACTTGCCATTGATAGGTGTTTTGGTGAGTATGTAGGTCTTGACAACAGAAAGTGATGTAAGAAAGAAAGAATGCACAGAGATGTTAATAAAGGGGAGGAAAAAATTGAATGTCCTTGACACAAAGCAGGAGAATGAACATTGAAAGAGTCACATATATGAACATACATAAATAAAAATACCTTTTAAAACTCATCACTTAAGTATACCAAATTAAAAAATAAATTCAATTTTCTGAAAATGTACTTAAAGACTTATTGATCAGAAAATGGTAGCCAAGAGAGAGTGATTGATATAACTTGCACAGAATACAGCTTATTCATTTTTCTCCTAAGGACACTAGTCAGAGATTTTTGCTTTCATAATGAAAACACTTTATTTTCTCATCATAACAAGATAAAATATCAAACTCTCAATTCAGCTTCTCTAAGTCTCAAGAAAAGATATTTAAATTTTTTTTTCAGAGCCAGGATCTCCTTGACACGGTTTGAGAATGCTGGAAATATTGCTTCATTTCCTGAAGAACCTGGAAATCTTCTCTATAGGCAGAAGTGCCCAGTGCAGGAAGCTGGCTCACAAATATCCCTGTGCTACATTGTACAATTCTGCAGGTGGCAAATGAGCCAAAGACAATGAATTAAACCTGAAGTTCAATTCCTCAAGAAGGCTGGCACCAGGCCTGCCTTTAGCAAGTGTGTTTCCAAATATTCTCTAACCACAGTCTTATGAAGCAGACTACCCACCGGTTGGCACATTTTAAATTTGACAATGTTTCAACAAAAATTAGGACTCTTGGGGGCTTGTTTGTAAAGGTAATTTAGCAAGAAGTGCCAAAAATCAATTTACAGGAAGGTTTTGCTGTTTCCTGTAACTGATAATTTTGAGGAGATAGTTGCTTCAGGTTATAGTTTCTGGTTTCTGTAGATATAGATCTAAGCAGGAGAGTTTTTTTTTTTTATAATCAAAGGACTATGAAATAAATAATAGCAGATGGTATTGGAACAAGTTCTCTCAGACTACTCATTCTTTCCTCATTCTAAAAGAAATATTTTTACTACTGGGGGAATTGCTTAGTGGTTATAGTACTTGCAATGAACCCAGAGGAACCAAAGTTTGGGTCCACAGAATTTATGTAAATTCCAGCCTCAAAAGTCAAGAATGGGGGTATCTTGAAAGCAAGATGGCAAGACAGACTTGAAATGCCTGCCAGCTCTGACTTTGACTGACAGATGATGCATTGAAAAATATGATACCATTATGGAAGACAATTTCTGATACCAAACTTAGGTCTCCACCTACAACACATGTGTGTGCCCAGACATGTGCAAACATGAACACACACATGCATACCATACATACAAATGAAAACTATGAAAAAACATGTTTTAAAGTGAGTAATATTATTTGTCTTATGCTTCATAAGCCTTTTATATAACTTTGTATTTAAAGCCAACATATGTTTGATTTTTTCCTATAGTAAAAATGCCTACTATCACCTGTTTACTTATCATCTATCTACCTATATAACATATATCTTTTGTCTACCTATATATGTACTTATCTATCTATTTGTATGTCATATAATTCAGACAAAATCTGAAACAGAAGTACAAACTCAACAAGTACCTTTCAATTCCACACTCCTTTTTAAATGGTTCATATTTCTATGTTCAATTAAACATATCCTTTTAAGGTTCAACATTTACTTCAGTGAGTCTCTGATGATGTCTTGAATAGAGTAATGAGATTTCTTCAAGGATAGGCTCACTGTAGAGGGGTAGAGAATTAAATAATTCTCTCAAGGTTTCTGTCAAGTACAGTGACTGGCTACACACTTGTTAGCATACAGAGACTTCTCAGGTTAACATTGCTTGTGATGTTCAAATGCAGGCAGTAAACTGTCTTTTCCTGATCCATTTGGTAGAGACAATGAGAACTAGGACCGCACACATAGTCCAGTAAATCTACTTTCCACTCTCTCATGCCCTTTCTTTTCTATTTTAGTGCTTTTGAAAGCTAAGAGTCTAACAAAACAGAGTTTATGAGATCACAAAAAATGTGGGTTTTATAATCCTATTCCAGTTGAATTTTCTCATATTCAACATGTCAGCAAAAGGGAGCTCTTCCTGAGAGTCCCCTCTGCATACAACCTTGTCCTTCTAGCTCAAAACTCCATGTGTTGATCAAGGTCGCATAGAGAGCCAATGGTAAAGTAGTACAGATAGTCTCACTCTGTTACAGTTCCAAACTCTGGATCCATTATAGACGACATGATAAACCATGCCTCTTTCCTGAACCAGTTTCACTCAATCTACACTGCTTGGGAAGGCTTTCTTGCTTGCTCAGCCATTCCATGTGGAAGAATTGCCAATCAGGTGTTTCTTTACCTATTGCCTAGACTCTCCATGGGAAAAATAATGTCATGTTAGTCAGTTATGATGCCAGAGTTCTCTACAAGAAATCTAGGATTATGCTATTCCGATATGACATAGTACTGTGATGGGAAGAGGAAGAGGAGTGGCTAGTAAGACTGCTGAATAAAGAGGTGACAAGGTATTGCTGAAGAAGAAGGAAGAATGGGCAATGCTTCTGTTCCTTTCCTGTTTGGCAATTCATAAGGAACAGGTCTACTCAGGCAGCTCATTTTCTGAGCAGTTTATATTTCGGGGATAACTGATAGTGTTCTGTAGAGGGATTTGATACATTGCAAATATATGTCACTTCTGCTAGTTTAATAAAAACTGATTGGCCAGAAGGCAGACAGGAATTGTGGGTGGAGTTACCAGGCTAAAAAAACTCTGAGTACAGGAAGAAGAAACACAGATGCCAAAGTCTCCGGAGCTACCAGGAGATGCAGAGGAAAGGCTACTCTGAGAAAAGGGACCTAACCACATGGCTAAACAAGATGAGTTGAGTTCAGATAAAGGGATTAGCAAATTAAATTCCTGGGCCCTAGGTCAATCAGTATAAAAATAATATAAGTGTTTGTGTGATTCTGTGGGACTACATGTGTTTCTGTGGGACTGTGGGTCCAAACATTAAGGATAAGCTGGTAAGGCTGTCCAGATACTATTAACAACAAATGGCAGTCCAACATGGGTAAAATATACCATCATAAAGCCATAGAAAGCTTAAAAATGGTTCTAGAGCACAGAAATGGAGCCAAAAGCAGCTTCCAAGTTATGCCTCTCAAATGGGCCATGGTAAAGAGACTGAGTGGTGTATGGGATTAAATTACATAATGGCATGTTTGCTACATGCAACTTAAGTTGCCACAAGGCTAGTTCCTGATCATCAACATAAGCAAGAAGCTGTATATGGTGGATTTAAGGTTTCTGTTCTCACACGCAAAAGGGTATAGAGTCATAGACTGATTATTAGTAGCAGCAGCATTTTCTTGGGTCAGTTCTGTTTGCTGGAGGCAAGCAGAGGTGCAGCTTTTTTAACTGAAGTTTCCTGATTCAGCCTTAGAGGCAGAACACTTGTGAATCTTTTAAAAGGCTTTTCTGGCAAATACTTAAATGGAATTCATGTGAAGAAGATGGCAGTGTTTTGCTTGATGATTATATGAATCTTAAAATTCCCCAGAGTGATAATGGTGTCTGAAAATTAGCTAAAAAGCTGAACTTCTGCTAGTCTAGGAGCTGGGTGGAGCCAGGCAGCCATTCTAGTGATACCTTTAATCCTTAGCCACACTTTGGCAGGTTAAAGGTGCAGTCAGAAACAGAAAGAAATGAGAAAATTGGGTAGAATCAGCCATCCTAGCCAAGCAAAGGTGTGGTTAAAAAAAGATAAGAAATAAAAAATATACAGTAAAGACATATTTTTTAAAAAAGTGCATCATTTAGAGTGTTAAAAAATATACATAGGCTTGGGAGAGAAAATAAGAAGAAAAAAGGATAAAGTCCTTAAAAAGAACTAGAGTAAAAAGAAACAGGAATAAGCCATGTAAAAATTAAAATTACAAAGAGTGTCTAGATACAGCATGTTATTGTCTTGTCTTTAAGTTATTTGACTATAAATAAAGTAGTTGAAGCTCCTAAAAAGCATTTGATTATAAGTGCTCCTGGATTAATTCAACATATATATTTGATAAATGAGTTGACATTAAATTGACATCAAAAGATATGCTGCTTTGAAGAAGAGGTTTTCTCTTTATTTCTACAGAAAATGAGAAGCTGTGGATTTATTTCAAGTTAAATAAAGTAAAGTTTGATAGAGCAAAATCCCCAGAAAAGTCTCCAATGGAAATGGATGGCCTAGATCATCCAGCATTACAGAATACCTCTGTTAAAGTTTCCTCTGAGTTGTGCATTCAAAACAACTTCAAGGAGACTGGCTGAGATGGCCCTGTCTTACAGACTACTCCACTAAAGACTTGCACATAATCCTAAAATTTCCTTTGAATCCCCTTGGGATTGTCAGCACCCTTACTCAACAGGAAATAGCCTAGAGACTATGCCCACATTTCCAAACAATAAATTATGGATGCTTGTGTTTGTTTACATTGTTGGCTATAAGTCATTATAGAAAATGAGAAAAAATATATTAGATTTGGTGTTCTTCTTGCTTTCAAAAGAGAAAAAGGGGATATCTAGTGGGATTAGGGTATGTTTTAAATATTTGTTCTGCCTAGTAGTTTAATAAAAAGCTGATTGGTCAGAAGGCAGACAGGAAGTATGGGCTGGGCTACCAGGCTAAGAAAATTCTCAGTACAGGAAGAACAAAGACAGATGCCACACAGACTCCAGAGAGATGCCACAGGGATGTGACAGGCATGAGGAGGAGACAGCAGCAGATGCAGAGGAAAGAAGCTGAAATGCTGCTCTGAGAAAAGGTATCAGGCTGCATGGCTGAACATGAGTTAGTTAGCTAGCAATATGCTGAGGTCCTAGGTTGATCAGAATAAACATAATACAAGCCTGTGTGTGATGATTTGAGGCTAAGCAGGGTTGAGAGTGGAGCCAAACAAACCTCTGGTCCAGGCCTAGAAACTCTGTGCAGGAACCTATTACAACAGTGTTCAAGTTCCCCTGAGGACTGCAGTGTCTGCAGTCACAGATTTTGTACAAAATTCTTCTATTACTGGGTTTTTATTCTTTCTAAAACAGATCTCTGTGTTGTGTAGATTATAGACTGCCATATATACGTGGTTCTCCTGCTTTCAGCTCCATTCCTGATTCCATAAACTGTTTCTCTTCCCTGTATGGATTCTTAGCATCCAATTATCTATGGTAGTGCAGGGTGGTGAATAGATTCTTTTACCACTAGTGAAGTGGTAGTAAGACATAGACACCCTATGTTTTACATACTAAGATAAGGTGCTTGAGATACTCTGATTGAATACTGATATTTACTACTGTGCCCATAAACTTAACCCTTATCCTGAATTCTGACATTTGGGTGTCTGGCATTTTTGGGGTGTCATATAAATAGCAAGTCTGAAAACACAGACCTCTAGAGGAACAACTGAGACAGTCAGTGGTTCCAATCACTACACGCACAAGCTTAGGTGAAGTCTCACTGTATCACAAGAACTTGGGGAGGGATTCCAGAGGGTAACCACTTCTTCATCTTGGTAATAGTCAGAAGATCTCCCTATCAACCTTGTCAACTTTTTCTCTCATAGCACCTTAGAGATGTTTGTGCCATGGTAACTAAAGTCCTTATCCTCATTCACTTCTCTAGAACTTGCTTTGTCATTGGACCTAGGTTGGACTTAGGTTGGACTTGAAGTTTATAGAAGGGACAGGAAATACATAGATTTCTTGCCCCTTGTGTCTTTTTTTTTTCTGGACTCAGTATAACCAGTAGGGTACTTTTACCATGAAATAACATCCAGTATTGTAAACCACCTAGTGTGTAGATTAGCTGTTGTCTCTTGGAGGTGTTTGTGGTTGACTCTAACCTTGTGAACCACTGTCAGGCACAAAAAGAATTAATCCCTCAAACTACTGATGAATCTTTGCTACTGATACTTGTTGCTGGTAAATTAATAGGCATGAGTTTAAAAAGCACAAAATGACAAGATTCTGAGTTAACACTAGTGAAGGAAAGAAAGGAAAGAACAACAATAAAAATCAATCCCTAAGATCCCTAAGACCGTGGGTTTGGAAAACATTAATTTATAGTTTTTCTGGAAGGAATAGTCTACCACAACTTTAAGGAGGCCATTCAAATACTGTTAGCTAGAATTGAATTAAAAGAGACAAACAAGCCTTTTCAACCTTGGGTTTCAAATTGGTTTTCAAATGTTTTAAAATCATTAATTTTATTAGCATAGAAATGAATGAGCTATTAGTAGGTATGTGTAAATTGCAAATTAAGAGAAAAGAAAAATCTGAAGTTGACAGTGTCTTCTTTTGATTATGTTTTTGAATGTCTTGTTTATGTTTTTAGAAGAGAAAGAATAATGAAATGTTGGATTTAATGCAAATGTTGGATTTGATTTTTTTCCATAGACAGCATTTTATGTGAAATACACATTTGCTCTAAGGGCTGAAACAATATCACATAGTGATTCAAAAGTAAAAGAATATTTCCATTAAATCAGTCTTGTCATTCAGTCTAATAAACTCATACAAAGTCTTTAAATGTGCAGACAATAGGCATCTTGGAACAGCATCAAATTATCATCCCAAACAATAAAACACTGTAAAATTATAAAACTGGATTCATGAAAAAGGAGAAGACATAGATCGGAGATGAAGATATAAGAGTTGATGACAGAAAAGCATTGGAGTGAGATGAGAAGGATGGATATAACCTAAATATACTGTATTCATGTGTGAATTCACCAAATAAAAGTAACAATTAAAAACAAATCAGTAATAGTGATAACCAAATCTATGAAATTATTTTAAAAACTTAAATGTCTAATATTATAACTATTGATTTTATAAAACTAGAATTTAAAATTAAAAAATGCAAAACCTTTTCTTTCAAAAAAAATCTTTTTCTTTCAAAAACACCAATAATAAGTAAAAGGTGTATCACTGAATAAGTATTAAGTGCTTTTATTTATTTTTTAAATTTATTTGTTTGTTTTGAGACAGATACTTACTGTATACTACTGGCTGGCCTACTGCTCACTGTGTAGATTGATCTCTAAATCATAGGCATCCACCTACATCTGAATTTATTTATGTATTATTGTTACTACTTTTAATGTGTTTTATAAGGTAGGACATTTAGCCCAGGGTGGCCCTGAATGTACTTCAGAGTCACCTCAGACTTCCAATGGCTGGGATTACAGATGTGAAGCAACATGCCTGCTTCCTGAGTTTCATTTTAAACATTAGCTTGATATCCATTACAGACGGTGAGCCTATGGTGCTGAACTGTATATACTGTCGCTGCAGTCTCTATCCTGAAACACTGAAGCCTGTTTGATCTACTTGGAAAGCTTCATCCTTGCCCTTCATGTGTGCCTTTTAAACTTTCCCTTCTGATGTATAATCAACTAAAAATTATATGTACTCTAATCAGCCCTTGCAAACTTCAGAATCAAAGGGAACCTTCATTCCCCTCTTATACCCTGGGCAGATCATTATTGATTTTTCAGGAACCAATCCATTCAAGTGCTATAGATTTTACTTCTTAAGGCCCAGAACAGTTGCTGGCACACAGGAAGCATTTGCTTACTATCTGTTGACTGAACAGCTCAATACTTCTCAACTTAATGCTTTCTTCCCCTAAAACTGCCTCAGCTGTCAAGACTCAATCTTCTTTGACCTAATACAAAACAGAATCTCTAGCACTTACCTTTTGGTCTTGACTTCCACACCACTGTCATAATGAAAATTGACTATGCCAGGATCTATCATACCCCATACCTCTCTGAATTTCACTATCATTAAATGACCACTAAGGCCTGTGATGGATCCTCTTCATCCACTTGTATACATTATTACCATATATTGCACACTCCAATCACATCACAGAGCAGCTGGAGCATAATGAATTTTAGAAAAATCTACATAATTCAAATTTTTCATTATTTGATAAAAAATAAAATATCATGTTGAAAATATCTTAGTTGATAAAGTACCTCTCAGAGAAGTATGATATCCTGGGTGTAGATTCTCTATCACCCACCCAAAAAAACAGGGCACAGCAGGAAAAATGAAGCATTAGAGAAGTAGAGAAAGGAACATCTCTGGAGCACATTGGCCTGTCAGTCAACCTAGCTAAATTGACCAGCTTCTGGTTCATGAGAGATCCCGTTTCAGACCATAAGGTGTAGGTCAACCAAGATAAGATCTGACATCAACCTCTGGCCTCTGTATGCATGTGTACATGTGTACACACTCACATGAACATATATACCACACACCAAACACAAATATCATGTGAAAAAAAAACCCTAAACTTAATAGAGCACTTGGAGTAAGTTGCTTTTCAACTGTGCAGCCAATATCTCCCTGCATATTTTTTTTACTAAGTATTATTTCACATATGAATTCTCTTAAATTTAGAAAAGAGCAGGTAAAAGTTGGCTTTTGGATTTCTTTGCAGCATTGTATTGGACTTGGATCATATTATTTAAAACTACATATTTTCACAATCATCAGTCAGCACCCTTAGCATGGTCATTGCTGTTTAAGGATAATTTCAATTATACTGCTGTAGGCGATAGGAAGATAACTTATAAAGTGCTTTCTGTGTTTTTAATGTTCATGTCGGGACTCACATTGGCAGAAATTCCATGCTATTTTGATATTTGAGATTCAGACCACTGGGACATGGTAGAAGTTAAAGGAGGCTGTAGCAGAGACTCTTGAGCCCGGGATTATTGATTTAATAAGAGGAAGAAAGGTTGTCAGTGTGACATTCTGTCTTGTGCCTGGTGATGCAATTTTTGTCTGTATATTTCATGTCCTAATGTCCTATTGCTTCCCAACTGCATAGGATGGGAGGAAGCTCCCAATGTGCCTTTGAAGACATTCACAATCTAAACTACAGCAAGAAGACTTTTTGACATTTTTTTTTCTTGAATATCTGTTTACTCTTAAATAGGCAATTCTGAAGAAAAGGAATTATGTACTATCTTAAGTCTACAACAAATATTGTATATCTATACCCAATAGATGTTTCTGGTATCTAATAAATAACACAACTCATAGGAATTGCTGCAGTATATCTAAATACAGGCCTCTCCTGTGTGATCATAATGATACTTTTAGTCAATGTTTTCTATTACAGCCCCATAGAATTATAATGGAGCTAAAATTTCCTTTTGCACTGTGATATAAGTGTATTACAGGGACTAAGAGTGTGAGTTGGTTCCTAGAGTGTTTACTTTTCATGTGAAAAGCCCTAGGTTTGATTCTTAGCACTGCATAATGATTAGATTTGGTGATACCTGCTTTTAGTCTTGCACTGACTTCAGTGGGAGCAAAAGGACTAGAAGTTCAAAGTCATTTTTGACTACATGATGTTTTCTTGTCAACCTAGGAAACATGAGACCTTTTCTGAAAATACCAACAACAAAATCAGGGTAGTATATTGCATGGTTCATTTGTTTGGAATAATGCTTCTATAAGAATAACTATTGTGTTGCCACACATATAGTTTGTATAATTATGCAGTAATAATGACAATAAATTTCTATGCTGATGATTTTTTTTATTCATGACACTTTATTTTCTTCTTCCTTTACAGTTTTGCTACTTAATAAAATGTTGACTGCATTTTATTCCAGCAACAACCACACATAACGCAACTTATGTTTTGTGTATCTGTTGACCATATTGAAATTATATGTAGCTAATTGAAATTAAACAAGCTGCCTAGGATTTTTATCAAGTACATGCAGCAGAGATTTCTATGAAATGACAGAATTAATATCCAATACTCAAGCAAACCTTTTAACACATCTCACTGATATCTAATTTTTAGTACCTTCTCTCTACAAGAAAGATAATATTTTCAATTATCGGTCTGCAACCTACCATTTTTCTCTATTTGTAATTTACACTTGCATACCTATTTACTCAAGAAATATCCAAGTCATATAGTAGAATTGAGAGGACTCCTGTCAAGATATGATCATCCTTTAGGAGCATTAACTTGCCACCTTCCTGCTTGAAATATTGGCATGTGCCTCTAAATCAGTAGCTTAAAACCTGTGGACCACAATCACTTTGGGGGTCAAATGACCCTTTCACATGGGCCACAAATCAGATATTGTGCATATGAGATATTTATATTATGATTCTTATCAGTAAAACAATTACAGTTATGAATTAACAGTGAAATAATTTATAGTAGGGGTTACAACACATGAGGAACTGTATTAAAGAATTATAGCATTAGGAAGGTTGGGGACCACATCTAAATAATTTATCTCACATCTTCTTTACTGGAATCAGGTGTCCATGTACCTGCTCTCCACTCTTTATCTTTGCTCTTAAAAGAAATTCATATAAATGCTCTCAGTTTCAACCTGCCATTTTTCATTCTGCTTCACCCTATCTAGTATCTTTATATTTTTATATCAGTCATCCTCTCACCTCTGAACTTCTCTTTTTGCTTTATAGAATTTAAGGCATTGAATTTTAAATTTAAGTTCATGTAGGGGAGAGTTAAATGAGGGTTCAGAGAATCACTAATGTGACTCACTGAAATTTGGATGACTTTCAGAAATATTTAACCTAATAAACATGATATGACGAAGACATTAGGCTGTGAGCTGGTGAACCTCACTTTGAGACATTCTACCACTTCTGTCTCTGAACAGACGTGACTTAGAACTTTCCCCTTTGTTTTTGAAGTTCATTATTTAACTTTCAGCTTTTAAACATTTACTCTTAACTCTGTGTGAAGTTAAAAACATCTGTTTAAAAGTGTTTAATTTCTCTTCTCTTATCGAGAATTATCTCTGTCTTATTGTTTGGTGACCAAGCACTGATATTTGGGAAATGCCTTACTGTATCTAGCATGTTTTGCATTTTATCCCATAACCTTAAAAATTTGGCCATATTATGACCTGCTTTTGCAGTTTTTAAAAATAACTCTGAACTAGAGTTTTAGATTGCTTCATGATCAGAAAAAAAATGGAAATGTCTATTTATACTCAATAAATTTCAAGTTATCCTGGCTGAAAATCACTGAATTTCTCCTGGGCTACTTTGCTTCATCAAGTATGCACATATGAATTGGTCCTCTGCAATCCTGATAATTTTCAGACTGGTTGTAAATATCTGTTCTTATGGATGCAGTATCCTGATTTATGCCTCTGCAGCTGAAACTCCTGCTTATTCAACAAATTTATTTTATAAAAATCAAGATTGACTATCTCTTTATTCAAAATGCCTAGGACCAAAATGTTTCAAATTTTAGAGTTTTATAAGTTTTATACTATTTACTTATATACAATTAAGATATCTTGGAGAAGGTACGTTAGTCTAAATGTAAAATCAAGCATTTATGCCTCTTATGTATCTGATGTACATAGCCTCAAGGTAATGATATAAGATATGTTTAGTATATCTCTGTTCTTGTTTAATTTATTTGTATTGTGTGTGTGTGTGTATTTGTATACCACATGTACATGGGTGTCTTTGTAGCTAGAGTTATGCTGCATTTATATCAGTTGTGAAACACCTGACTTGAGTGCTCAGAAATCAACTCATGTCTTCTGGAAGAAAAATAAATAACTACTAAGACATCTGTGTTCTGACTGTGACTCATCATGTAAGATCAGCTCTAAATGGAAATTTGGTATCTCTAAGAAGTATTAGATTTTTAATTACTTCATATTTTGGATTTTCATACTAAGGATGTTCAACCAGATTTTAGACAGGCAACTTCATTTCTAGGACACATTAGAGCATCAAATGGGCTGGAAAATGCAACTATATATTTAGTGAAGAGCCTGAGTTATATTTTACAGGCAACAATTCCAGTTATTCTTTCATTTTAAACACAGCCATAAACTCAGCATTCTTGAGGGATATGCCAGGATTTCCAATGCTAATGGACCTCATTTTCTTCCTTGATTGTGTTAATCTTGGTTATTGAATTGTTTGGAGTAAGAATCACCTAGGACATTAGTGAACCTCTGAGTTTGATGCTCGTAAGCTTGACAAAGGGGGAACATTCTACCTGAATGTAGGCAACACCATCCTATTGGCTGCTACCTTAGATAAAAATAAAATGGACAAAGAGAACTCCAGCTTTGGCAGTGTTCTCCTTTGCTGCTTCCTAGCTGAGCTGCATGTTCATCTGAAAAGTCCCCACCACAGTAGAATAAAACCTGCCAACTGTGTAACAAAAGGAATTCTCTCAGATATGTGTCCCCATCAAAATATGTGACCAAGGTTCCCATTCTAAAACTTCTCCCAACTTGGATGTGTTCTTTTCATAATAGCAGTTGTGAATAATTTCAATCATATGGAACGTGCATTGTACTATTATGCTGTGTATTCAGGACTATGAAGTTGGTTTCTTGTATTTATTTTATTTTTGCCTCTTAATAATTCACAGCTCTTTCTTAGAGTTAAATAGAATTCCAAGAGGCATATCCATCAGGATATGATGGACTGTAGAGGAAACTCCTCAGCATTTACTTTACTATGTGGTGTACGCACATATACTCTATGTAGCTGAGAATAGTATTATTCAAATCAGTGGCATTGACCCTCTATGTGTCTTACTCTCAGCCATCTCATCTACATTTCTGAAAGAACACACTGCACAGATCATTTCACTTTGTTAGGCAAAACTGTGCACACTTTTGCATTCATGTGTTCTTTACACTTACAAATATACTTGAACTCTGTGTTATTGCTTATCTACCTGGATGCTAGTGCTACCAGAGTTATTTCAACAACCACAAAAGACCCCACTAAATACTATTTATAGTACTTAATAGAGTGTTTTCTGAAGAGCTTTGATTAAGTTGAAAAAGCTGTGGTCCAATGTTAAGTTCAAGGAAGGAAGCAGCATTATTATCACCATGATTAAAGAAGAAACTTATAGGGTAGCATCTTACACAGATAAATAGTTTATTCATAATTTGAATAGTTTACTCATGTTTCTGACTTGTTCATTTGGGAGTCCCTGGACATGCCTAAGTTTTCGTTTCTTTTGTGAAAAAGGAATTTGAATGAGTGACTAGTAGTCCAGAAATGGGACCACCTTCAGGTCACCCCAGTGATTCCAATATGCATATACTGACTTGTGTATGTTAAAATTCTAAGCCCTACTTCCTAACAATATAAACTTATTTCAAAGTGAGCTCTTTATATATATAATTAGCTAGAAATGTCATACTAGAGGAGAATGTACTCTTATATAACCAGCATCCTCAGAAGAGAAAAAGACATGCTTGCATGTACACATGCATGTGCACACACCACACAAACTTGCTCACATACATATGCACACATATTCACACACACATAGACATATAGTCAAATACAAATACAAAGAGAGAGAGAAAAAAGAAAAGAGAGAGGAAAGAAAGAAAAGGGAGAGAGAGGGAGAGACAGAAAGAGAAGAGGAGAAGAGATATGGAGTGCACACTGGTAAGAGACCAAGAGAAGAGATTGAATTGGTGCTTTCCAGTACATGGAATGTCAATAAGGGATGAAATCACCACAAACAAGAGAGTGTTCTCTATGGGTTTTCTAGTTTGCTTTGTCAATTTGGCATAGTCTAGCATCATCTGAGAGAAAAAGCTGCTATTGAGGAATTATTTAGATCAGATTGGCCTGTTGAATTGTCTGTGGGGAATTATATTATATTTGCATGTGCATATATATATATATGATTATATACATCAGTGACGAATATGATTGAAAACTACTAATCCTTCACAACAATGACAAAAGAGTCCTTCCTACCTGTGATCATAGATATAGAAGGGCCCTGCCCTTGGTCGTAGGCAACACCACTCCATGTGAAAGTGATTCTGGGCACAGAAGTCTGTAATAGGCATAAGCACACGAAAGCCACCAAGCAGTGTTCCTTCATGGTGCTTGATTTAAATTCCTGCTTGAGTTTCTGTCCTGACTTTCTCAACAAAAGACCTTGATCTTGGAGTGCAAGCCAAGCAAAACCTTCCCTCTTCAAATTTTCTAGTTAGGGAATGTTTTGTAACCAGAATACCAAGGAACATGGCCACACTTACACTTCCATTTTAGACACCTGACTTATAACACTATGATATGGAATCTTTATAAGTCAGATAGTTTGCCATACTTTGTTATGGCATTTCCAAGAAATGTATACAATTACTAATAGAATGAATGTGACAAGGAAATCTGTATTGTTTTTCTGAGGAAGGTTATTACAAGTAGTGTTAAGATAATTAATATTCTCTGAGGTCTGTGTAGATCTCAAGAACTGTGATTCAAGGTTATATATTCATTTCATTTTGTGTGTGTGTGTGTATGTGTGTGTGTGTGTGTATGGGCGTATATACATATAATGCATTATACACCATACATATAAAATACAGCTGAAAATGATAAAATCTTCACTACAATTGCAAAAAAGTCATCCTGTCTATTTATGACAACTAAGCTCTAAATGTCTCTGTTCTCTGGTTGCTACATAGAACAGAGCACTTCAAGGTCAATCCAATTTGATCTTGACAAAGACATCTGTTTGAACTTATTTGCTCTTGGAGATATGATGCTTATTCAGTTCTCAAGTGGTAAGTGTTGGGTCCTGTTTATGATAGATTTGCTTCATAATGGATAATTTATCTTCTCTATATAACCATCCAGTTCTTTTACAATTGTCTGCAATGATTGATATTGAACTATCATTTGTTGGTTTGTGGCATCAAGCAAAACTTATCTTTCATATTATTGACTCCAGACACTCCTCTCTTCTGCCTGGTTCTGCCCTTGAGACACAGTGACATGCAGAGCAAAGTACTGAGACAGCATCATGGATTCACAATGTGTCCAAAGGTGACAGGCAGCCCTGAGTGATGGTGGCATCCTTCTTGAACCAATATCAGGGCCTCCATCTATAGCTGCCTCAGACAACAATGACCCCTAACTTCACAATACATCCCATTCATCATCACTCCTTTATGTAGTTCTTTCCTGTGGATGTCCAACAGAAAATGCAATTCACTGAGAGGAAAATGTAGAGGAAGAAAAATATCATTTTCTATATTCTAGCATATTATAGAACTTAGAACTTAGAGAGTTGTCAAAAGCAGGCACTTTAGAATGGGACAAAGCTGTCTTCCACAGCTTGGTCTACCCTAGGCCTTCCTCCCACACTCAGCAGGTGGCACTTAGCTTCTGTCATCATGATTTTACACACGTGCACAAAAGTGTATTTGGAGAAATATCTTTAAGAGTCTTTCATGACTTCTTGGTCTTCCTTAACAAAATCTTATGTAAGATTTCACCATCAGGGTTAATAACTACTTCCTCCATACTTTGCCTCGCCAGTGAATAATTTTGCATATATTCACTGCAGCAAATATATTACATTCTGTCCTTCTTATTAGAATTGACAAGATTTGTGTATGAAAAGTATTCATTATAAAATGAAGATTATTGACTTAGAAGCATGTGAGCCACAGTGTATTGTCAAGTCTGTGAGATCAGGGCACATGGCTCAACTTGTATTTGTTACTCAGTTTCTGAGTCTGGTGCCTGGCACACAATAGCAACATAATACATTTAATTTGGTGTGAATTACTCCCTTTTAGGTAATGCTATTGTTCTGTCTATTAACAAAATAAAGAGTATACTGAATCCTGTCCATGGATGGTGCTCTTCCTAAAATGACAGAGAATAAGCTTAATGATGAGGATCTAGCCGTATATCATGGAGGTGTATGGAACTCATGTCACCAAGTATAAGTGATCTGCAGGGTTCAGGCAGGAAATAGAAAGAATCTAAGCTGTTTGAAGCAAATTTAGAGACAGAGACAATTGGGAAATTATGAATTAAAAGAGAGTGGGTAGAGCCCAAGTCTGAACAGATCCATGAGCTGAGGTGTAAGTAGCCAATATACAAATGAATTCTTATAAGACCATCCTAAGGAAAAAAAAGCACTGGGCACTGGAGGTTAGAAAAACAGTTCATTTCTTTTTCTAACATGAAGAAAAGCCTTAAGATAAAGGGAAGAGGTGTGTATAGTTTATGGTGGTAAGAAAGCTGCAAATGATTTAGAAAGAACCAAGTTGAGTACAGAAAGTTTCCAAGTGTTGAAGTTTTTAATTTTTGGTTCATTTGTTTTTGTTGTTTATAAGGATCTTTTAAAATTCCCTTAAATCACTCCAAACAATGTCTTAGAGATAGATTTCAGATATTTAATGAAATAGAAAAACTAGAAGCCCCGATTTATGGTTAGTAACTGAACCAACAGACTATGTTCACACAAAAATTATTCAGTAGATTTTATCTGCACCTATGTTTTAAGAGGGAGGACCCACATAAATAATTCAAGTTAAATAGGACGTATCAAATTTGTAGATATTTCTGATTTAAAGAAAAATGAGTGATACAATTTAAATGACTTCTAGTCAGTAGTATGTGTGTTTACATTTATCAAACCTTTTCTTACTCAAAAGGGCAGTTATTGTAATCAACAAAATGGTCCCATGGCAATTAATGTGAAACCATCCCTCTGGTATTTTAAACATAAAAATCCAATATTTATTTACTGATAATATGTACCAAAACACAGAAATTAGCCATTTGTCTTATTTTAAGACATCTAAAGATCAGACTGATCCAGCATTCACTTGACAAATTTTATGAGATGGCCATGCAGAATAATTCACTCACAGAATTATGCTTATAAAAGTAAAGAGCTGTGTGAAGCAACATTAATATGAGTAATTGTAATTTCTTTACCTGTTTTATTGAGGTATAACTTTTATATAATAGAATGTCACATCCCAAATAGCACAATGACTTTTTAAAACATGTATTTTTCTTCAAAATTAAGACTTGTTTTAAGGTTACAGAATATTTTCACACCCTCAGAAATAACATTTACAAACATAGTATGGAAAAGAAAGTGTGAACTGACTATCCAAAAAATCTTAAAACATATCAGTAGAAAAACAATTCAGTTTATATTTTCACATACTTCTAACATATATAATGGTGTCTTACATACATTTAATTATCTCATTGCTATTCTCATTATAATTGATTAAAGAATATTTAAAAGATAACTGTGTTTTTAAATATTTAAATATATAATTTAAACATGGCATGCTATCTGCTGAGAGAACAGCTGCCCATTGTTGCTCAAGTTGCCTACATTTCATCATCAAGCCTACTTCACCCTGATTCTTCTGAAAGTGTGGATAATTGTAGTGAAGAGGATGCTAGTGACACCTAGTGCTTAACCACTAAAAATGTCAGTGCTTCTGAGCACATTTCTTTTCTTGTGGTTAGCTACTGTTAATCAAATTTTTGTTTATGTGCAGAAAGTGACAATGACAATCTAAGTGCCATTTCATGCTGTTAAAAACTAAATGGATACCCGCCCAGCATAACCTCTTAACATAATTAAAGCACACAGATTGACATTAACATCGTGCATTAAGAGCGAGAACTGAGCCTGAGAGGATCACAGAGAGAGAAGGCATATGTCTAAATTGCATTTTATTATTCATAAGCAGATATGAATGCCAAAAAGTTGTGCCATACTAACATGGTCCACTCATTAGAAACTGGCTGGTAGGTGACATGGGGAACAGAGGTGGGACCTCTGCCCACAATGAAAAAAGACATAACTAAAAGGCTCCTCATTATTAATGCATTGCTTTGGAGAATTTTGCACACTGCAGGTCAGACTCTGAAATATAATAGAGCCCAGTAGGCAAATAGAGTGAGGAGTGTACTGCAAGGCTTGCTACTTAAATTAGACAAGTACAGCATCTTTTTTCTTCACTCTGTCCAGTAAGAAATTCTCAGCTCTCAGTCTCAAGCTACAAAGAGCATTGCTTTTGTAGAATAACAAACATAATGCCAAAGAATTTCCTGCATTAGGGACTTTTCTTGTTGTCACCATAAAGCATGTGATGAGAATCAATTTACAGAAGTAAGGGTATATTTGATCTAAAAATTCAAGCAGATGCACTTAATCAAGGTAACAGGCCTGAGATGGTTAGTCTCACCTTATCTGCAGCAAGGAAGTTGAGAACAATCAAGAAGTGGGGTTAGGCTATGGACCCTACCCTACTGAGTTTCCTGGTTCAGACAGCAAGGTTCAACCACTTAAGTAGCTAAAACCTTCCAAAACAGCACCACCCATTGGAAACAAGTGTTCCAACCCCAAAAACCTGAAGGGAAGATTTCACAGTCAAACTAGAGCACCTCCCCATACCTAACCCAACAAAATATTTTCCATCTATAGATGGTCATAGGAAAAATGGGAGGAAGATGATATGACACAGAGTAATGAAAGGATTATAATGATGCAGATTTATTATAAGGTATCCTGGGTAACCTTCCTGAGGACACAATACTTCAACTAAGAGCTGAATGATAAAAGTATTTGAAAACAGAAGGAAATAAAAGCCTATCAGATTCAAGGGCTTAGAGATGAGATGAGAAATAACAGGAAAGGGAGGAGAAGTTCTTGTCTGTGAGAAAGACTGCAGGGAGTCATTGGGTTACTATTAGCTGCAATTTTGTTCAGAAATTCCCATGTTAAAGGTATAATTCTTGAAGTAACAGAATTTGGGGATACAGTATTTGGAAACAATTAGTATAATGTGCCTATAAAGTCAAAACTCTCATGAGGAAATTACTGACCTCAGATAAAATTATGTTTGAGAGAAACTCCATATTCCCATAACACACACAAAAAAGATGGTTGTCTACAAGGCAGAGGAGAGGCAGACATCAGTCAACAAATATACTTGAGTCTTCAGTCTGAACATTCTACATTCCAAAATGACAAAGTGAATGGTGTGGTATTTTGTTATAGCACCACAAATAGAATGAGAAATAATTGATGGCATGAAATTTAGAATCTAAAGACAAAAATTTTTGCAAGTTTTTATAGCCAAAGAAACAAATATGAATATACATTTGTATGTTTATGCACTATGTAACTAATGCAACCTATCTGTGAAGCATTCCTTGATCAGCTCAAGATGCCTCAGTGGATCCTTCTATGATGGTCTTGTGATACATTTATATTTGTACTGTCCAATTTAGTGTGGTTTGCAATTGACTTTTATTTTCTCCATACGTTCGTCTGTGCTATATTCCCCTCAAAAATGGATGTTTTGCTTACCTTTCTCTTCATCTCATGACAGCAAAGAATATCTAGTGTAAGGTCCATCCATTCAGCAATTATTAACTGAAGCACAAAGCTCTTCACAGGCATCTGTAGGCTACTATCTGAAACAATGCCTCTCATTGATAGGATTTTCTCACATGCAGTATAGAAGTTGTTTACTTCAAAAGTGATCTAATTTGTTTTCTTGATTTAACAAATATGTATATTGAGTATACTGTATAGGGTAGGCACATTAGGCTCTTAACAGCATGATATCATCAGTCTGATCACACGCTCTATCATCTGGATAATGATGATGGGCAAGAAAAGTGCTAGGAACAAGTTTATTTAGCTGATCAGAGGCAGACTCTGTTTTGAATCCTGGTGGTCTGGTTCTGGTTCCAAAGTCTATGTTCTGGAGCCTTTGCTGTTCTGAAGCCAGGCAGAACTTCCACTCTTAAGATATCTTAAGAGTCTTAAGATATGTAGTCATTCACTTACTTAGCCAGTGTATGTGTTTTCAGACATGATGTGATGCCAACTCCCCAAGTCAAGTCAATAATTTTTGTTTGTCCATAGGATAGGACAAACAATGATCTCCTTTGGACATTTACATTTTTGTCACTGCAGGCCAGGTTCATGACCCCCTACTTTTATCTCTTTACAATCTTGAGAGAGCTCCTGCTGCCTCTCTAAGGAATCAACAGAGAGCTCATCATCTATGATCCTATTTATTTCCTTACCGTTCATCATGCTGTACCTTCTAGCTTCCACTCATCTTGGCAATCTCATGCCAGCTCTTTTCCTTTTCAATTATCTTGGCCCTATACACCATGAGAACAAAGCATGGTACTTGCCTACCTGGATTCTGTGTTCTGGCTTTTACTCTGCTTGGTCTCATCCAGCAGTTATTACTGCTCACCAAGACTCTGTCTATGTCAAGGTAAATGAAGGGCTGCAAGACATCTTTGCTGTGCCTTCCAGCCAATGGTGACTAGCTTATGTTTTCCTTTAGTGTTGTTGTAATAGCCTGATATGCATCTCTTATTTGAAATGCTGGACATACATTGTAGTGATTAGCATGACAATCTCTGCAGTTAGAGTCTGCAGCTCTGGAGCTTACATGGTTGGCAAGACTCAATACATTTTCCCTATCTTACCATTAAAATAGGAATGGTAAGAAAATAAATTAACTCCTGGAACAATAATCAGGACAACTGATATCTTAGTGATTTAAGACCATAAGTAAGATTAGAAATGCTTAGTGCGTAGCATTTAACACATTAGTCACTATTATTTCTTAATCAACTATAGAGTCCTATACCCTCTCTAATGATGATATATCCCAAAGGGTTTCATAGCACACACTTTCTACATCTTGGTTTCAAACAATCTGCTTTCAGATTGTTCCCACTGGGTTTATATAATGTATTGGGATTTTGGTTTTTATTTTTGTTGTTTGGTGTGTTTGTTTTTTTGTTTGTTGACTGAACTGAAATCCTATCTAACATGTACCCGGTGGATTAGATTTCATTTCTGAAATTTCTGTGACTATTCATTAGTTCTATGTTGAAATAACTTTTTTCATAATGTCATATTTGTTACAATTTAGAAGTTAAGTGTTTCTCAAAAGTCATATTTGAAAACTTGGCCCTCATTACTGACACTATTGAATGAAAGTGAAACCTTTAATATGTAAGACCTAGTGTGCGTTTGAGTTATTTAGGGTGTGCCTCTCACTTTTGTGTGCATACCATGATGTGCCACTGTGACCATAAAGCAGTAGGACAAATCAGTTATTTACTGTATAATCATTCTGTCTGTATGTTGATTATATCTAACAATAGAGTGATGGTAACTGATTCTTCTATTGTCTTCTAGTTTCATGACATCTAGCATTGTTCTTCCTACAAGCTTATGGAATCTTTTCAGCAATATTTCTAATAGACTAAAAAAAGAAAGCTTCACTTATTTGTAGTCCGCATAGTATTGAGAATACCCAGAATATTTCAAAACAGTGTGTTGAGAAAACTAAACAGGAAATAGAGCTACTTTATTATTATTATTATTATTATTATTATTATTATTATGTTTGTGATATATTGTAATAAAAATATCACCCACAGGCTCATGTATCAAGTGCTTGGTAATCAACTGGTAGCACAATTTTGGGAAGTAGAGAGAGAAACTTGAGGATATGGGTCTTTGCTAGAAAAAACAGGTCACTGTGGGTACGACTTCGAAAGTTTGGCTCTCAGTCCTCCCTAGCTTTCTATTTATTCCCTTCAATATTGTGGCTAACCTCAACAGCTAAATCCTGCCACCATGAAGTTCTTCTCATATGCATGGAGCCTATAAATCATATGCTAAACCCTTTGAAATTATAAACCAAATGAACCTTCTCTGTCATGCTGATCTCTGCTTATTGCTAAGGCAGAATAGTAACAAAAACACTCAATAGATAAAGAATTCCCCATAACTCACAATTCACGGTGGCACAGAGGATGTGACAATTTGGATGATTTTAGTGGGTGCATGTATTTGAAAACTTGGTCTCCAGCTGGTGGTGCTGTGTGGGAAGTATATGGATGTTACTCTAGAAAAGTTTATAATTGGGATTCTGGTTGATAGTTTATAGACTCATTTCACTTCTTGTTTTCTTTCTCCGGCTATTGCTTGTGGTTAAAGATTTAATCTCTCGGCTCTGGAAATATTAGAAAAATAAATTCTTCCTTATGTAAGTTACTTTGACCATTGTATTTTATTTCAGTATCAAAAAGTAACTAATAGAAGACATGCCATCATTGAAGCTGATGTGAGTGTATATCTGTGACTCATTACATACTGTTGGACTAGGAAGCTAAGAATACAAGAGGAAGATAGGTATAGAGGGGTGGGGGTGTGATGTGTGTGATCCTCTAGGTCCACCCCTGTGGTCCTGTGGGCTGTGCTGTAACTCCTAATAGTTCTGCAAGTTTCCCAAAGAGCCGGGAGCCCAAGTGCTCAAACACAGAAGACTGTGCAGGATATTTAACATCTACCCATCCTCCAAGAAAATATCATTTGTATCAGTGTCATTTCACAGGCACCTGAAAAATTATATTTAGCAGATTCAAAAAGATAATCAGAACATTTTGTTTTATCTCACAAAAAAGAGAGAAAGTTTCCTTCCTACCAGAAGTAACCATAAAAGAGTCTCTATTTCCTGAGCTAAATAATATTGGGTCAGTGGGACCATGGGACTGTCTGCTGCCCACCCAGGGAGGGGATGGGGAGTTGTGGAGAAGAAAGAATGACTTAATGTGGTGGGAGGGGGAAGGGACCTTGAATAAGGATATACAAGGATAGAAAGTGTGACTTCTTTGAAATAAATAAATAAATAAATAAATAAATAAATAAATAAATACATAAAAATACTATTTCATTAGTGTAGATAGTTTTATTTGCTTACAGCTTCTAGAAGACAGGAATTTGATATTTATTTTTAGGCAATTGGAAAATTGATTTGATCCATTTAAGAATTTAACAGTGGATTCATAATAAGAATTCTTATAGAGTATAAAGGACAAGTATGTCAATAAATCAATAATACATTTAAGGAGATAAAGGGCTAAATAAAGATCAAGGAATTTGAGGATGCTTTTGAAGAGCCCTTAAGTCAAAGACTAAATCATAGGCACTGAAGAGAATAGCACACTAATAAGTGAGAAAATGTCTCTTTTAATGATGGGACATCATTTTCAACCTGTTTTTGCATCAGAGTGAGAATAATGTGACCATTTGCTCAAGACTTATGGGTCACTAAAAACTGGTAAATTTAATGCATTAAACAATATCTGATGACTACTTAAGCAACTCTGAATTGCCACTAGTTGTATATTTTTAAAAAAATTATTTACTTATCCATTTGGTGCACATATGTGTATGTGTTTATACCTTCAGGACTTAGTTCTTTCTTTCCATCATGTGGATCTCACAGAGGGCATTGAGCTCAGGTCATTAGTTTAGGAACAAGGGCCCTTACCAGTTGAACCATTTTGTTGGCCCAAAATATGTGTTCTTAATTCTCTCTTGGGACAAATTAGAGTCAGAATAAAACACAAACCCGAGGGAGCTCTATGGGAAAGGGCTAATAAAGGAAATCTCTAAACAGTTGCTTCTAGTAAGCACAGGCCAGAGGAAACAAGAAGTAGGCCTTGCTCCTGGTTTCTTCCAGAAGTAAACACTAGCTACTTGGTAGATCATTTTAGCCATTATTATCAATAAATATTATAAATTGAGGCAAGAAAGTTTGAATTTAGGTTCAAAGTAGGCTACATAGGAAGTTTAAGGCAAACCTGGGATAGGTGAGTTTTTGTCTATGAGGAAAATAAAAATAAAGGATATTCTAAAATATGAGTATACAGACCATTTCCTGCAAAGAAAGTGCAAGAATTCTCTCTGAAGCCATCTAAGCCTCTAAATTATTATTTCTTACAGGAAATGGACAATAAGATGTTGTGAAATGTATACCCAAGCTCAGGAACTTACCCTGAAGATTTTAATACCATTTTCAGTGTGGCATTAAGTTTAGACTCTCTGCATTTTATGTTATTCCTCTTTCTACAGCATCAAATTCTATAGATAATGTAAGGATTATAAAAGGTCAGCCTCCTCACTATCCTTTTGATATAAAATGACCAAATGACAAATGAAAATGGTCTGGATGGAAAAGACTGACAACTCTCAGCTCAAATGCAATGTCTTCACAAGGACAACTTTCTGTTGCTTCCTTGTTAAAGCTTTACAAGTAGATGACTAAACAATGCTTCTAGGACATATAATGTCTCTAAAATAGAATGCAGAAGGACTCTGTCTCCTTTTGGTTCTCTACCATGGAGCTAGAATCTTTCCTTGGCTAACTAACCCCAAATTCAGCCTCAACAAGACTATTTATACAATGGCATAGTTACCTGCAGGTCCAGTCTGTTAACTCAAAAGAGAAAATGGCCATGTATACAGCTTACATTCAAGAAGAGGGTCCTCCTTCTTTGGCTTCTCCATTCCTTGGGTCCATGACTCTTTAAAAGGTAACTTTCTTCAAGAGTCCAAATCACTCTGAAACTTAAATAAAATTCCTCTTTTCTTAACTGTGAGAAAAATCTTCCTGACCTCAGTGTTAGCAGAGTCTATACAGGGCATGATTTTCAAGATGATAATGAGGTCTGTTTGGGCATTTAAGGAGCCACTATTGTTGCTAAAATCCAAGAGTTGTTTACAGGCAATTGACCAGAGAGTCTGTCTGTTCACTATTGTATAGACCAACATTCTACTGTGTACAGATACAGCTATGCTTTCTCTTGCTTCATGAAGATTTGATCCTAAATATTCTTGTGGAAATAACTTCGTGTCTTTCTGTGATACTCCATTGTATTGTCTTATTTCCACTGTTATTTTATTACTCTTTCAATGGGAACTAAGTTTCCTCTAGCTTATCTGTATAATGCAAATACATTCTCGTGGCATAATATGATGGGTAGTTTTGACTGTCATCTTGTCTGGACAGAGGTGTGCATACAAGATTGGTAAAGCACAGTTTTGGGTACATACATAGTGAGTGCCATGTGGTAAGTTATTCTGAGTTGATTGGCATATGGATAAGTGAACTGAATAGAAACCTTCTGCAAATGTGGATGGCACTGTCAAATAGGCAGCAAGTACAGATGGAACAAAAGGAGAAAGAAAACTGGAAAGTTTAGTTCAAATGCACATGCATGCCCAAGTCTTCTTGAGTGTGTAGAATTTTAATTGCTGCCTCTGCCCATAGACATTAGATTCTAGAGTTCCCAATCTCTGATCATAGACTCTAAACTAGTTTAAGTATGAAATATTCCTTATAGGGTCATGTATTTGAACTCATGGTTTCCAGCTGGTATGGAAGCTTCTGGAATTCTGTGGCCCAGCCTCACTTCTTGTCCCTTCTCACTTCCTGGCTGTGGGCACAGTGTGACTTCTGCCTTCCTCTTAAGCTGCCATACTTTTTTCTGAGATAACATATTGCTTTTCTCTCAAGCCATGAGCAAAGTTAAAGCCTTCTTCCCTTATGGTGCTTTCTGGTAGGTTTTTAGTCACAACAACGAGAAAAGATATGAATTAAAATGTGAACTGCAGATTCCACCACAGCTGCACTCAGTCTTTATCCTGAGACTTTGAGCCTTCTGGACTAAGAAACAAGTTTCCTTTTCTCCCAAGCTGTATTTAGCTCCCTGTGGAACTACATAGTTCTGATGGTGTAAGCCAGATGAAACACTTCCTGTTACAATTACTTTATTGAAGTAGATAGACTGTTTATTAAAAGAGACTTTATGTACTTGCTTATTCTAGACAGTTCTTTAAGTCTTTTTTTCTCGCACAATATATCCTAATTATAGTTTCCCTTCCTCTCCTTCTGCAAGTTCCTCCCCACCACCCCTCTCCTCTGGATATTCTCTTTCTGTTTCTCATTATAAAAGAACAGCTTTTTTAATTTAAATAACATTTTTCATTTATTTTGCATACAGACTTCAGTTTCCCCTCCCTCCTCTCCTCCCATCCCCCTGCGCTCACTTCTCATCTACCCCTCCCTGTCTACTCCTCTTTCTTTCCCTTTCAAAAAGGGGAAGAAAAAACAGCTTTAAGAGATTGGGCAATAGGGAAGAGAGACTGCAGCTGGTGTTCCGTTGTGGCACGAGGGACTGGACTTAGGGGCTGAGCATTGGGGGAACAGAGAGAGTGAAGAGGTCTGCAGGCAGCCTAATTTGTTTTCTGGCAGTAATGGCCTGTGTTAGAGAAAAAGGCACTTGTTTGAGTTATGGTAAACACCAGGTTACAATAAAGAAAGGCTCTTAGAAATTAATATACACACGATAATATAAATATAAAAGATAATCAACATCTGTCATAGCTATATGTAGATGTTAATTAAGCTGTTTTGCTGAAGCACTTAATACATACACAATAGCAATATAGATGATGATAGATATAGATATGTGATTTTTAAATAGTTATAGAGAGATATAAAATACAGATAGATAATAGACAAACAATGACATGATAGATACATAGGTAAAGATACAGATATATGACAGATCAATACAAAGACCAATAGAGAAACAAACAGATTGGTAAATACATAAACAAGCCATGGATATGTCTGGGTGACAAATACAGTCTAGCCCCAGAAGGTACACCAGAATGATAAGTTACTCAAATATAACCTCAAAAAATTAATGCTTTTGTTAAAAATAATTAAGCAAACAGATTAAATCATTTCTTCAGACATTCCTATTTGATTATTTTTAAATAATCAAAATATTAAATGTATAAGGATAAAAAGGCATGTTAACTTTTTTAATCTCTGTAGAAACAAGAAGTATAACCAGTATTTCAAAGGTTAGTGGCCCCTCTAATAAAAAAGAGAGGGAATAAGAATGAGGAAAAGGGCATAATTAAATGAGATTTGGGAAATATATGTAAAATCTTTAGCAGAATATTAAGCACTTTTAGAATAATTTTTTCTACATATTGAACACTTGTCTTAAAAATCCTTCCTTTAATAAAATAACTTCACTATCACTCTAGTAAAAATAATTAGTTACAACTAATTTGGGATATTTTCTTTCTCCAGACTTAATAACAATAACTACTAACCCAGAAAACAAATACTATATTAAGATCAATGGGATTATTAAATGTGAATTTGCCTAAAGAAAGTGAAGTTCACATATAATTTTGGAATATAGCTTCAGTCACCATGTACCTTCTTCTATCCTTTACTGTTCTTTTTAAAATTTATATTATGGCTTTCATTTTTATCTATTCTAAAGAAAAGCAGAGACATCTAATTATAGCTCAATTTTCTAATAGGCTTTACTTTTTAGGACATTTTACAGTAATATTAAGTGAAAAAATTACAAATAGTTCCTGTGCCACAACCTGCCCACTCATGCATGAGCTTTCTCAAAGCCACAGTTCTCTGTAAAGATCTGAATACCAACACTGGCCTCCCATTCGACACCAACAAACCTTGTTTCCTTGTTTTATAGTAGTCCTTTTTGGTTTGATTGTTTGTTTTTATTATGAATTACCACATATAATTTTTAAAATATATTTTTCAATGTCTCTTCTCTTACAGCTAGGTGACTCAGACATGGACAGCAAAATGAAAGGTTTCTTTTTTTTTAGATTTTTATTTTATAAACATAAAAAGTAGCACACCAAAGTGAAAAATATATTCATTGTAATTGCAATTTGTATTATGTTGAATCTATAAATCAAATTGTTATAGGTAAAAGAGATTCTTCTAAGTTATAAATATTATATATTTCTATGTTTTCTTCTTTACTATTTCTCAATCTTCAATAGAATTATTTAATTTTAGCATGTTTTCAGAAACCTGTGCAAGGAACCCAAGGTCAAAGAAAGAATACTTTTTTATATACTAGTTTGCCAGTGAAAGTATTTCTACATTAATATATGATATTGGTTCGCATGGTGGAAGAAAATAGCTTACTCCTGAAAGTTACTTTCTTACCTATACACATGTGCATGCTGTAGCAGGAGACTCATACACACTAATGAATAATAATGACAGTAACAAAAACAAATCTTTTACATAGCAGACATACCACATTCATTTCCAAAGAACTTCTAATTATTCCTATCTTCTTTAGCTAATTTAACCACATTGCTGATATGATTAAACAAAACATTCCAGCTGTTATTTCGTTTTTCAGCATAAACTGTTAATCTCATTACTGAACGTTGGACATTATGGTGAATTTTACTACTCTAAATGCCAAGAAAATTTGCTTAAATAACACATCCCTTGAAATGGGATTTTAACTGTACCTGCCTTGCCAAAATCATTTTATTTTTATTTTTAGCTTTTTTTCTTTTCTTTTTTTTATTTTTCTATGATTATTTCTTTTATTTCTATTTTGACTTCGAATATAATATTTATTTACAACTGCTTATTTTTATTTATTCTTTTTTTCTGTTTTATTATTATGAATAAAGAAGTCACATTTTCTATCCTTGAATATCCTTATTCAAGGTTCCTTCCCTCTCCCACCACAGCAGGTCATTTTTTCTTCTCCACAACTCCACATCCCCACCGTGGGCAGGCAGTCCCAAGATCCCATGGTCCTCATATTGCTTAGTTCAGCCTCCACTCCTGGCAAATCCAGTTTTCTCCCCTCAACCTCAAGACTGAGTCAGGTGTTCCTCTAGGGGCAGTGGGATCCAAGGAGTCAGTCCAAGGTGTTTCTGATCCCAAGCTGTTCAGTGGTTGTGGTTTGCAGCTTGGGCATGCTTTGCTTTTTTCTTGTTTGTTTGCTTGTTTGTTTGTTTGTAGTCCACTACTGAGTGAGTATATTCCCTGCTTATCTTTCTGTGATTGTGATACCTCAGTCAGGAGAATATTCTCCAAATCTATCCATTTGCCTGCAAATTTTAGGATATCATTTTTTCTTACTGCTAAGTAGTACTCCATTGTGTAGATGTACCACAGTTTGATAATCCATTCTACAGTTCAGGGGCATCTAGGTAGTTTCCAAGTTCTTGCTATTACAAATAATGCTGCTATGAACATAGTTGAGCTAATGCCTTTGGAGGGTAAATGTACATCGTTAGGGTATATGCCCAGTAGTGATATTGCTTGGGGAGACTGATTCCCAGTTTTCTGAGAAACCTCCATACTGCATTCCAGAGTGGCTGAACAAGCTTACACTCCCACTGACCATGGAGAAGTGTTCCTCTTGCTCTGAAAACTCTACAGTATAGGCTGTTATCTGTGTCTTTAATCTTAGCCATTTTGACAGGTGAATGGTGGTATCTCAAAGTTGTTTTGATTTGCATTTCTCTGATTGCTAAATTTTGAGCACTTTTTCATGTGCCTTTCAGCCATTTTCAATTCTTCTGCTGAGAATTCCCTTTTTAGATCTGAACCCCATTTCCAAGTGGGATTTTAAGTGTTTTGGGCTCTAGTTTTTTGAGTTCCCTATATATTTTAGAGATCAATCCTCCGTCACTTGTAGGGTTGGTAAAAATCTTTTCCCATTCTGTAGGCTGAAAATTTGTCTTATTGACTGCGACCATGACCTTACAGAATCTTCTCAGTTTCAGGAGGTCCCACTTATTGATTGCTGTTCTTAGTATCTGTGCTACTGGTGTTATATTTAGGAAGTGGTCACCAGTGCCAATGCATTGGAAGATACTTCCCAGTTTCTTTTCTATCAAGTTCAGTGTGGCTGGGTTTATGTTGAGGTCTTTGATCCACTTGGATTTAAGTTTTGTGCAAGGTGTAGGTTTGGATCTATTGTCATTTTTCTACACACTGCCATCCAGTTGTGCCAACACCATTTGTTGAAGTATTATCATGATAGTTTTTCCATTGAATATATTTGGCCTCTTTGTCAAAAATCAAGTGTTCATAGGTGTGTGGGTTAATGTATGAGTCTTCAATTTGATTCCATTGATCCACAAGTCTGTTTTTATGCCAGTTCCAAGCTGTTTCTATTAATGTGGCTCTATAGTATAATTTGATGTCAAGAATGGTGATGCCTCCTGAGTTTCTTTTGTTGAGTAAAATTGTTTTGGCAGTCCTGGCTTTCCCATTATTCCAAATAAAGTTGAGTATTGTTCTTTCAAGGTCTGTAAATTATTGTGTTGAGATTTTGATGGGAATTGCATTGAATCTGTAGATTTCTTTTGGTAGAAGTGCCATTTTTACTATGTTGATCCTACCTATCCAGCAATGTGGGAAATCTTTCAATTTTCTGATATCCTCTTCAATTTCTTTCTTTAGTGATTTAAAGTTTTTGTCAAGTAGATCTGTTACTCCTTTGGGTATAGTTACTCCAAAGTATTAAATGCTATTTGCACCTAATATAAAGGGTGATGTTTCCCTTATTTCTTTTTCAGCCCTTTTATCTTTAGTGTATAGGAGGGCTACTGATTTCTTTGAGTTAATCTTGTATCATGCTACACTGCTGAAGGTGTTTATCGGCTGTAGAATTTCCCTGGTAGAATGTTGTGGATCACTTATGTATATAACCATGTCATCTGCAAATAGAGATAATTTGACATCTTATTTTCCAATTTGTAGCTCCTTAATATATTGCTTTAGCTAAAACCTCAAGAACTATGTTGAATAGATAAGCGGGCGGGGGCAGAGGGGGGGGGAAGAAGACATCCTTGTCTAGTTTCTGATTTTAGTGGGATTGCTTTGTGTTTTTCTACATTTAGTTTGATGTTGACTCTTGACTTTTTGTAAATCATCTTTATTATATTTAGGTATTTTCCCTGTATTCCTGATGTCTCCAGGACCTTTATCATAAAGGTGAGTTGGATTTTTGTCAAAGGCCTTTCAGCATCTAAGGAGATGATCATGTATTTCTTTTTCTTCAATTTTTTTATATGATGGATGACATTTTCAGTTTTCCATTCCAGGGATGTAGCCTACTTGATCGTGGTGAATGGCGTTTTTTATGTGTTGTAGGTTTCAGTTTGCCAGAATTTTGTTGAGAATTTTTACATCAATGTTCATGAGGGAAATTGATCTGTAATTCTCTTTCTTTGATGCATCTTTGAGTGGCTTGTGTATCAAAATTGTTGTGGCCTCATAAAAATATTTGGTAATGTTCCTTTGGTTTCTACTGTATGGAACAGTTTGAGGGGTATTGATATTAGCACTTCTTTAAATGTCTGGTAGAACTCTGCACTGAAACCATGTAGGCCTGGGCTTTTGTTATTTGGGAGGCTTTTAATGACAGGTTCAATTTCTTTTGGTATTATAGGACTGCTTAGGTCTTTAATCTGGTCTTAAATTTTATTTTTGTAAATGATATCTATCCAGAAAGTTGTCCATTTCTTCTAGGTTCTCCAATTTTGTGGAGTATAGATTTTCTAAGTATGACTTGATAATTTTCTGGATTTCCTGGGGCTCTTTTGTTATGTCCCCCTTTTGCTTCTGATTTAGTTGATTGGGTTACCCTCTCTCTGCTTTTTGGTTAGTTTGGATAAGGGTTTATCTATGTTGCTAACTTTCTCAAAGAACTAACTCTTTGATTCATTAATTTTTTTGTATTTTTTTCAATTGTGTTGATTTCAGCTCTAAGTTTGATTATCCTACTGTCTACTCCTTCTAGGTGAGTTTGTTTCTAATTGTTCAAGGGCCCTCAGCTGTGCTGATAGTTCTCTTGTGTGGGATTTCTCTAGTCTTTTCATGCAGGAATCTAGTGCTATGAATTTTCCCCTTAAGACTGCTTTCAGTGTGTCCCGTAAGTTGTGATATGTCATGGATTCACTTTCATTGAATTCTAGGAAGTCTTTGATTTCTTTCTTAATTTCTTCCTTGACCCAGAGGTGGTTCAGTTGAGTGATGTTTAGTTTCCATGAGTTGGTAGGCTTTCTGTGATTCTTGATGTTGTTGAACTCTAACTTTAGACCCTGGTGATCTGAAATGGTACAAGGTGTTATACACATTTTTTGTTACTTGTTGATATTTGCTTTATGACCTAGTATGTGGTCAGTTTTAGAGAAAGTTCCATGGGGTGCTGAGAAATATTTATATTATTTTTTCTTTGGGTGGAGGGTTTGGTATATATCTACTAAGTCCATTTGGGTCATAACTTTTGCTAGGTCCATATTTTCTCTGTTGAGTTTCTGTCTGGTTGACCTATCCAAGGGAGAAAGTGGGGTATTGAAGTCTCCCACTATTAGTGTGTGAGGTTTGATATGTGGTTTAAGCTTTAGAAGTGTTTCTTTTGCATATGTAGATGTCCTTGTGTTGGGGGCACAGATATTCAAGATTGAGATTTCATCTTAGTGAATTTTTCCTGAGATGAATAAGTAGTTATCTTCCTGGTCTTTAAAATTGATTTAGTTTAAAGTCTATTTTGTTAGATACTAGAATAGCTACACCAATTTGTTTCTTAGGGCCATTTGATTGGAAAGTCTTTTCCCAACCCTTTACTATGAGCTTGTGTCTGTCTTTAAATTGAAGTGTGTTTCTTGTATGCAGCAGAAGGATGGTTTCTGTTTTTATATCCATCATATTAAGGTGTGTCTTTTCATAGGTGAATTGAGTCCATTGATATTAAGGGATATTAATGACCAATGATCAGTATTTTTCATCATTTTTTGTATTGGCTTGCATTTCCTTTTTGGAGGGAGGAGGTATCTTCTGTGGGCTTATCAAGTGTCTGTGGTTACATGGGTGTTTCTTGTTTCCTTAAGTCGAAGTTTTCCCTCTAGGGCTTTTTGCAGGTTTTGTGGATAGTTATTGTTTAAATCTGGTTTTGTCATGAAATATCTTGTTTACTCCATGTATGTTGATTGATAGTTTTGCTGGGTACAGTATTCTAGGTGGCATCAATGCACTTTTAGTGTCTGTATAATGTCTGACCAAGACCTTCTAGCTTCCATTGTTTCCATTGAATAGTCGGGTGTTATTCTGATGGTTCTCCCTTTATTGGCGATTTGACCTTCTTCTTTTGCAGCTATTAGTATTTTTTCTCTATTCTGTAGGTTTAGAGGCTTGATTATTATATGGCGAGTAGTCTTTTTTTTTTGTGGGTCTAGTCTATTTGGTGTTCTGTAGGATTCCTGGTTTTTTTGTTTTTTTTTTTTTTTAATAGGTATTTCCTTTTTTAGGTTAGAGAAGTTTTCATCTATGATTTTGTTGAATATATTTTCTGTACCTTTGAGCTGGTATTCTTCTTCTATTCCAATTATTCTCAGGTATGGTCTTTTCATGGTGTTCCAAATTTTTTGGACATTTTGTGTTATGACTTTTTTGGTTTTAGTGTTTTCTTTAACTGATGTATCTATTACCACTATTGAGTCTTTCACCTCAGAGATCCTCTCTTCTATCTCTTGGATTCTGTTGGTTATGCTTGAATCTGTAGTTCAGGGTCATTTTTTCAGGTTTTCTATTTCTGTTTTTAACTTTTGGCAAATTTCTTTCACCTTTTTGTTTCCCCCCCCCCTTTTTTTTTAGTTTTCTTTATTTCTTTTCAGGGCTTTGTTCATCTTTTCTAATTTTCTATTTGTATTTTCTTTTATTTCTTTAAGAGAGTTTTTTATATCCTCTTTTAAGGCTTCTATTAGTTTCATAAAGGTGTTTTTAAGGTTGTTTCCTTTTTTTCCCTCTTCGTTGTTATGTTCAGGTCTACTTGCTTTTTCTGATGGTGTCTTGTTGACCTTTGTATTGTTGCATGTATTTTTGCACTGCTGTCTGCCCATTGTTTCCCCATTTCTCTCGTGGTTAGTTCTTGGTCAGCTTCTAGTGAGTTGTTGATCTGAGAGCTCTTAAGGCTCTGAAGGCTCTGAATTAGCTATGTGCTCAGAGGGTCAGCTGTTCTCATAAGCTTGCAGTGTTATGCTGGTCATCACCTCTTGGCCTCTAACCTCTTAGCTGTGTACGCAGTGACTTGGCTGTTGTTCCTCTGCTATTAAACAAGCCGTGAACTGTGTGGGCTGTGCTCCATGTTGAATTTAAGAAGCTATCTCTGGGCCCAGGTTTGGGTGGCAGAAGTCACCTTCTGACCTTGGACTTCCCTGCTGTGTTCCTCACAAATCCCATTTCCCTGTTGCTACTATTCCAGTCCCTCTGTGTGCAGTTTGTGTTCCCCATGCCAAAGTCGAGTTTCTTTCCTCAGGGGCGTGTGTCCCTGACCAAGGGACCCAGTTGTTCCCCACTGGTTATCCGCCCAGCTGTGATTTGAGCAGGAAGTCGTCTGTGCTGCTGCTGCAGTGGAACAGCAGATCATGGCCCAGGACAGGAACAGAAATCAGAGAGATTTTTTTCCCTTCCAGGAGTCTATCCTGGAGAAACAGCACACATGTGCCCTTCTTCCTCCTCTTCATCTTGTCACATTCCTCTTTACTCTTTTTTCTCACCCCATATTTCTCTTAAATCTCCATGAAACAGCCTATTTTAGTTCTCAAACACATTTATGATAGAGGAAGAACATAGAAAGATGATCCTGAATTTTGAAGATTTTATGGAATACACTGTAGATTGCTAGCTCTGAATATGTTTAAAGAATGGTATATTTGATACTACTTAAATGGCCATTATTAATGTAATGTGAGTTTCATACCACTAACAACAACAAATGAATATAATAGGACAAAATTTTGTGTACGATCTAACCTACAGGTCCACTTCACCTTTCTAGGGGAAATAAGATTGAGAAATGATTAAATGAAAAAATGTCCTACAAATATTATAGAGTTCAGAAGAGGCTAAGAAAAATAAAAACCTAAGGCTGAAATGATATCTCACTGGTTAAGAACACATATTCTTGCAGAGGACCTGCCAGGGAGACTCACCATAATCTGCAACCCAGTTACAGAACCCAGGACATCCTCCTGAAACTCCCTCGGGTGTGGGAGCCCACAGAGATTCTAGCTTGTGGCCAGACTCCAAACCAACTCAAGGTCAGATGTCTGAGTTCATTTTGATCTGCTAGGCTATATTGGCAAGATGTTTGGCCAAAGGCATGGTCACCAGGTACATATTCTTTAAGGCCTAATTTTAGGATGTGTGGCCATGAGACATGGCTACTATATGTTTTGTGAGTTAAGGAAGGAAGGTATTTACTTTTAACTGTACTTTGTATTTTGAACCATAGTGCTTTGGCCAGGTAGGGTTGTGTATGTGGGGGATCTGTTGTCCTCCATGCTTTGGGTATAAAAATAACTAAATAAATAAATTTGTAGCTTTAGTATTGATTGAGAGCACTTGCAACTATATTTTCTGTCTTCCTATTTCCAATATTTCTCAAGCCATACTCCCCTATACCAAAGGTCATTTGAAAGAGTTAGGTGAGATCTGACACTCAGGCACCAGGCACATACACACATGTGCTACACAGACATACATACAGGCAAAACACTCATACAGAAAAATTAAATTAATTTTTTAAAATAAATGAAAAAGAACTCAGACCCATGTGTGGTAGAAATGTTCTCTGTATGATGTAAATAAAGTAACTGGTTTGGCCTATGCACAGACCATAGAAGTGGGTGGACAATCAGAGGACAGGCAGGTAGGAGAAGGGTGGAGTTAGTCTCTATCTGACCTCTGAAGAAGACAGACATGTAAGAAATACAGGTGAGCCATGGACTGGGCCACATGGTGGGTAGATTAGTAGCTTAATACAAATGGGTTGATTTAAGATGAAAGAGCTAGCTAATAATGTGCTTGGGACATGGACCAAACAGTATGAAGCTAACATCAGTGTCTGATTCATTTGTTTGGGGGACAAAAGCCGTCACAGATCAGGGTCTGAACTCCAGGGCCCAAATGGCCTGCGAAAACCTTCTACAACACCCATGTCTAGAGTGGAATCAGAGATGAGTAGATTCCAGCTTCTGGCCTGCCCATCCAGAGAATTCCTCTCCAGGGCTAGGGTCATACCCAAGGTTCTGATCTCAGACTGTTGCTAGCAGAGAGACCCTAGGCTTTAGCTGAGAAGGACCATGCTCAGTGACCCCTAACAGAAGGGATGTCTCATGGCCAGGCCCTGCCTTCAGGGCAATCTGCATCATCACAGATAGACTACCGCCTTTGAAACTCAGACCCATGTCCAGAACAAAGTCAGAGATCTTGCAGACCTCTTGCTCAGAGCAGACAGGAGACACACAAGCCCTCTAGCCACAAATGACTAGGAGCTGACTAAGTGTGAACCACTGTAGCCATGAGCAAATGCCAGTGCAAGAATACATATAACAATATAAAGAACAACAAGGCAACACCAGAAAAAAATGGTGGTTTGACACATCAAGACCTGAACAGGGCAATGAAGAAGAAATGGAAGGAAATAATAGCCAAAACACTTTTATGAAGATTATAGAAGACTTAAAAGAGGATATAAAAATTCCCTTAAAGAAATAGAAGAAAATAAAAACAAAAAATTGAAAGAGATAAATCCTTGAAAGAAAACAAAGAAACAAGAGGAAGAAAAGCCCAAAAACTGAAAGAAGCATTGCAGAAACTGAAAATTGAAATAGAAGCAATAAAAAAAGGTACAAAATGAAGCAAAGATGGAAGTAGAAATTCTGAAGAAAAGAGCTGGAACTACAGGTGCAATCACAACCAACAGAATTCAAGAGATGGAAGAATCTCTCAATTGGAAGACTCAATAGCTGAAATAGATGGGTCAATCAAAGAAAATGCTAAAACCAAAAAAGCCATAACACAAAATGTTCAGGAAATTTGGGACACCATAAAAAGACCTATCCTGAGAATAATAGGAATAGAAGAAGGAGAAGAATCCCAAATCAAAGGTACAGATAATGCATTCAATAAAATCATAGAAGAAAAATTTCCCAACTTAAAGAAGGAAATGCTTATAAAGATATAAGAAGCTTATAGAACACCAAATAGATTTGACCCCCCAAAAAAGTCTGCTTGCCACATAACAATCAAGCCACAAAACATACAGAAAAAAAGAAAAAGTTTTAAGAGCTGCAAAAGAAAAGGGCCAATTTACCTATAAAGGCAGACCCATCAGAATTATACCTGACTATTCAGTGGAAACAATGAAAGCAAGAAGGTCTTGGTCAGAAGTTATACAGACACTAAAAAAGCATGGCTGCCAACCTAAACTACTATACCCAGCAAAACTATCAATCACCATAGATGGACTAAACAAGTTATTTCATGACAAAGTCAGACTTAAACAATACCTATCTACAAATCTGGCCCTTCAGAAAGCATTAGAGGGAAAACTGCAACCTAAGGATCCCCGATATGCCCATGAAACTACAATCAATAATTCCACAGAAGAAAAGCCCAGAGAAAGGAAATACATACAAGCTACCACCCAAAATAACAGGAAACATCAATAAGTGGTCCCTAATATCCCTTAATACGAATTAACTCAATTCACCTATAAAATGACACACTCTAACACAATGGATACAAAAACAGAAGCATCCTTCTGCTGTATACAAGACACACACCTCAACCTTAAAGACAGACACAGACTCAGAGTAAAAGGTTGAGAAAATATGTTCCAATCAAATAGCCCTGAGAAACAATCTAATGTTGCCATTCTAATTGTCTAACAAAGTAGAATTCAAACATCAATTAAAAGAAACCAGGATGCACATTACTTATTCAACTCAGGAAAAATTGATCAAGAGATTTCAATCCTGAATATTTATGCCCCTAATATAAGGGCAAATATCTATGTAAAAGAAACACTGTTGGTTTTGAGCGTGAGAAGAGACACACACATAAACACATACTATCAAGGCCACATGAGAGTTTATTTATGAGAGTTGTCAGGCAGGTACAGGAGCAAAGAAGCAGGAGAGGAGGAGAGACAGATCACAACATGGCACCTCTTTTAAAGAGAGAGTTGGGCATGGGTTTGCATATCCACATTTAGGGACATGCCTCAGTATGTATCTAGGGTGATGACACTGAGGTGCAGTAATGGTTTATGCAGCCATGCCCAGGGATGTACCTCTGTACAAGGTGTATTCTGCTTGAGTCATGTTGGCTTCACCATGTGGAGTGCCAGGAATCCTTACATCCCACCATTTCATTTATTATAAAAAGAAAACCCGGTTTATGATGTGGGCTGAAGGATCTCAAGGCTGCTTTAATCTCTTTTAAGGGCAAAGTTTGTTGCTTTAGGGAACTGTATCTTTTGGCGGTTTGTCTGTTGGATTTTGTGGGTCATTTTCTGCAGTCTGGAGGAGACTAAGCCATGGAATGATAAATTTTGATTTTCTGGAGCTTGAAAAGAAAACTATGAGTTAGTAAGAGAACCTTGAGAAGTGATAATATAGTGTACTCTGCAAGGTCTGGGGTTGGAAAAAGGATAAAATGGCTTCCAGTTCCTTTCTTTTGGTCTTGGGAGTGGGGAAAATGGTCTGTTTTATCTGTATTGGCTCTGAAAATGGCTCTTGTTTTTTTTTTTTTTTTTTTTTTTTTTTTTTTTTTTTTTTTTTTTTTTTTTTTTTTTTTGTTCTCTAGAAGCAGCAGCTGGAGCGTTAGTCTGCAAGGGAAGTGTGGGAGGGGTGAGCTGAAATACCTAGGAGCCTTTTGCTGGTCACCATTTTGACTTTGGGTCTGAGAAGCAGGCTGAAAGGAAAACTCAGAGACAGAGGATTGTAGAGAAATGTTTCTAGTGACACAAGGATTTTGGATGTTTTACACTTGGTGGTCCACCTGGGAGGCTGGAAGGCTAGAGCTGACAGGTTTAAGCAGATAGCAAGGTGAGCAGGGTGGCAGCTAGAGTGGCTGGCAGAGTCTAGATTCAGGCAAAATGTGACTAAAAGTTAAAAAGTCTCTTTTTTATTGGGGGTATGGGGCCAGTTGGCATGACCAAAAATGAGTGAGTGATAGGGACATCTCCAAAAACATAATTAGGTGGCAATGTCTGATGAGGCCAGAATTGTTTGCTTCTCACCCTGACAATGGAGAAGCTAGAAAGAAAGAGAGGTGAGACCCCAAAGTTCCTGCAGGACTGTGTATATGGCTCCCAGTGTCCGTAAGGAGATGGACCGCCCTGATACTGTTATGACTACCCAAGGCTCCTTCTTTGCAGTAAGGGTGGTCAGGTTAGGGAAGCCTTAGCAGCACCAATTGCTCATGGCCAGGCCTTAGGAGGTCAGCTGGGAGTGATCTATGTGTAATGTCTCCTTGCCGTGTGGGGTTGGGGACACTCACTTAGACCAGCATTCCCTTGATGGTACCCAGGACAAGGCCTGAATCACCTCTGTGAGGCTAGGCAAGAGCAAGACAATAGCCGGACTGGCCACACTTAAAGCACAACAGGTTCTGCTTGCCACAGGCAGAGAGAGACAAAGAAGCTGGTCAGACAGCCTTTGCCAGTAGGAGGTATCTTTTGGTGAATTTTTTTCATCTTTCCTGTGATACACCCTAAAAGCTAGCACTAAGACTTCTGCCTATGGAGTCTGCCCGAGGTCCCCTCTCAAGGATTAAGTTTAGCTGTGATGTTAGGGTTAAAAAAAAGGGATTATACACACAGGGATGTATACTGTATACTCTTATACTGTAAGAGTGCATTTGTGAGGCATTTAAAAACCTGATCAACTTTATCTGCATGAGTTCTGGCCTGTTCTCAAACTTGCCTTCACTCTATAGCATAATTTTTTTGACTTATCAAGGGTGATAATGCAAATAAGATTGCTACACATATATTTACTTTGTGTTCAGCTTTCCCTCTGATTTTTTTTTCCATCCCTGTATATCCTTATTCAAGGTCTCTTCCCCCCTGCCACCACATCAGGGCATTTTTTCTTCTCCACAACTCCCCATTCCCTCCCTGGGCAGGGAGCAGACAGTCCTATGGTCCCACTGACCCAATAATGTTTGGATCAGTCTCCACTCCTGGCAAATCCAGTTTTGTCGCCCCTTCCTCAAGAGTGAGTCTATAGCATATTTTTTACCTGAGAAAGTTTTGACAGAGAAAACGGGGAGTAAACGTTTATTATCTTATCTATGGCAGCCACTTCACAGAGAAAGAACTGGATTAGGATCTTTAAAGTGTGAGACCAAGTGACTGTTGGGTAAATGTATCTGTCAGGTTTGGAGTTCCCAGAAAGGAAAAGGAAGAGTGGCAGATGAGCACTGAGATTTGAAATGTGGAGGTTTCAGAGAGGATCTGGTCATGTGGCTAGAAACAGAAGAACAGAAAACCAGAAGGGAAAGATTAGAGTTGAGATATGTAAAAAAATAGGGAAACTCTTAAGAACAGAGATCTGGAAGAGAAAGTTTGAGACTGACATATGGAAAGACATAGAGTTAAGATCAACAAGCTGGGAGAGAAGGTTTAGAGCTGAGATACGAAAAGAGATAGGAAAAACTCTTTTTATCTGTCTGTGCACTTGCAAAAGTTAGCTCTCATAAAATGTCGGGGTGTCAGGTTTGGTGAGCCATTAGGTGGCTATTTTGAGTAATCTAAGGGGTAATTAGGCCATTTTTGATGCATAAACAGATTAGCTTGATGGTGTCTAGGTAAGGCAAAAAGGCTAAGTGGTTTGAATTGCAAGCCTGAATTTTAAAGATAAGAAGGAAGATATATTTTTTGCTGACTTATTTTCTGTTATTGAGGACCAGATGGGGAGGGAACATGTTAAATCTGGGCCATCACCCAGCTGAGAGTCTTGAGGGGCAACAGAGCTACAACTAAACAATTCATCAGTTTTTAGAGTAGACATTTTAGACAATGTCCAAAGCTACACCAGATGTCCTTAGATATCTATTGACATCTGCAATGGGCATCAGTGTTAAGCATAAACTAATACAAGCTACTTTTAAAAACTTTCTTGTTTTCAGAAGCATGTGTCAAACCCAATATAATGTTAGCCAATATAACTCTTGTGAGTGTCATAGTGGACATTTAATGCACTACCAATGGAATCTCATCAGCATTCTACAATAGGCATCTCAGGGCATAATTCTGCAAATAAGTCTATGGGTAAGGCTCTAACAGAGACAGGGCAGGAAGGAGAGTCAGGCAATAAGGAACAGCCGTGATCAATAATGATCGTGCCTGGTCCTCCATGAAACTAGAGTCCTACTGGGAAGTTGGAGACAATAGTTTGCCTTTGTCAACTGGAATGAGAAACTTACCATACGGAGCCAGTGATGACTGAAAATTTTGCAGCAGCAGGACAGGTAGAAGGTGGTCTTGTAGTGAGCCCCAGATCAGGTTTTCCTAGCTTATGTGCACCTAAATTCAGGAAAGAGCCTATATGAGTCACAGCACCAAATGTTGGTTTTGCACCTGAGAAGAGATACACACACACACACACACACACACACACACACACACACACACACACATTAATCAAGGCCACACAACAGTCTATTTAGGAGAGTTGCCAGACTGGTACAGGAGCAGAGAAGCAGGAGAGGAGGAGAGGCAGAACGCAACATGGTACCTCTTTTTAAGAGAGGAGTGGGCATCAGTTTACATAGCCTCTGTACAAGGTGCATCCACTGGAGCCATGTTGGCTTCACCAAGTGCCAGGAATGCTTACAACCAGCGACATCTTGGGTTCACCATATAGAGTGTCAGAAATTCGTACAAACACTACTAAAGCTCAAATCCCACATAAATTCTCACACCCTAATAGTGGGAGACATCAATACCCCATTTTCCCCCTTGGATAAGTCAACCAGAAAGAGACTCAACAGAGAACTAAGGAGTCAAACAGAGGTGATGATGCAAATAGATTTAATAGATATTTACAGAAGCTCCCACCCAAATGCAAAGGAATATACATATTTCTCAGAACCAAATGGAATTTTCTCTAAAATAGAACACATAATTAGTCATAAAGCAAATATCAACAGATACAAAAAATGGAAATACTCCCTTGTATCATATCAAACCATCATGGCCTAAAGTTAGAGGTCAACAACATCAAAAGTCACAGAAAGCCTACCAACTAATGGAAACTAAACATCACACAACTGAACCACCTCTGTGTCATGGAAGAAATTTAAAAGAAATCAAAGTCTTCCTAGAATTTAATGAAAATTAATCCACAATGTACCCGAAATTATGGGACACAATGAAAGCAGTCTAAATGAAAAATTCACAGCATTAGATGCCTATATGAAAAACCTAGAGAAATCCCACACTAGAGAACTAACAACACAGCTGAACATCATAGAACAATTAGAAGCAAACTCACCTAGAATGAGTAGAGAGTAGGAAATAATCAGAAGTAGAGCTGAAATAAATACAATTAAAACAAAAAGAACAATATAAAGAATCAGTGAATCAAAGGGCTGGTTCTTGACAAAGTTAGCAAGATAGATAATCTCTTATCCAAACTAACCAAAAAGCAGAGAGAGTATCCACATCAACAAAATCAGAGAAGAAAGCAGGGACATAACAACAGACCCCCAGGAAATCCAGAGAATTATCGTCATACGTTGAAAATCTATACTCTACAAAAATGAAAAACCTAGAAGAAATGGAGAGCTTTCTAGACAGGTATGATTTACCAAAATTAAATCAAGATCAGATTAAATATATAAGGAGACCTATAACCCTAAAGGTAATTGAAGTTGTCATTAAAAGCCTTACAAGTAAAAAAAGCCTAGGTCCAGATGGTTTCAGTGCAGAATTCTACCAGATTTTCAAAGAAGAAATACTACCAATACTCCTCAAACTGTTTCACACAGTAGAAACTGAAGGAATATTGTCAAACTCTTTTTATGAGCCCACATTTACTCTAATACCCAAGCTACTCAAAGATGCGACAAAGAAGAATTACAGACCAATTTCCTTCATGAATATTGATGCTAAAATTGTCAACAAAATTCTGACAAACTGTATACAACAACATATAAAAAATACAATCCACCATGATCAGGTAGGCTTCATTCCAGAAATGCAGGGATGTTTCAACATACAAAAATCTGTAAATGTCATCCATCATATAACCAAACTAAAGGAAACAAAACCACATGATCATATCCTCAGGGGTTGAAAAAATGCTGTGACAAAATCCAACACTCCTTTATGATAAAAGTCCTGGAGACATCAGGAACACAGGGAAAATATTTAAATAGATTAATGGAGATTTATAAGAAGCCAATGACCAGCATCAAACTAAATGGAGAAATATTCAACGTAATTCCACTAAAATCAGGAATTAGACAAGGCTTTCCTCTCTCCTCTTATCTACTTAAATTGAAGTTTTAGTTGAAGCAATAAGAGAGCAAAAGGAGACTAAGGGAATACAAATTGGAAAAGAAGAAGTGAAACTATATCTATTTTCAGATGATATAATTGTATACATAAGTGATCCACAAATTTCTACCAAGGAACTTCTACAGCTGATAAAAACCTTCAGCAATGTAGCAGGATACAAGATTAACTCAAAGAAATCAACGGCCCTCCTATACACTAAAGATTAAAGGGCTGAAAAAGAAATAAGGGAAACATCATCCTTTATATTAGGTGCAAATAGCATTAAATACCTTGGAGTAATTATAACCAAAGAAATAACAGATCTATTTAACAAAAACTTTAAATCACCGAAGAAAGAAATTGAAGAGGATATCAGAAAATTGAAAGATTTCCCATGTTCCTGGATAGGTAGGATCAACATAGTAAAAATGGCAATTCTACCAAAAGCAATCTACAAATTCAATGTACTTCTCATCCAAATCCCAACACAATTTTTTACAGACCTTTAAAAAACAATACTCAATTTCATTTGAAGTAACAGGAAAGACAGGATTGCCAAAACAATTTTACTCAACAAAAGAACCTCAGGAGGCATCACCATCCTCGACTTCAAGTTATACTCTAGAGGTACAGTATTAAAAACAACCTGGTGCTGGCATAAAAACAGACTTGTGGAACAATGGAATCTAATTGAAGATAACAACATTAATCCAAAAACCTATGAACAGCCGATCTTTGACAAAGAGCCCAAAATATTCAATGGAAAAAAGGATAGTATGTTAAACAAATAGTATTGGCATAGCTGGATGTAGTGTGCAACAAAATGCAAATAGATCCAAGCCTATCACCCTGTAGAAAATTCATATCTAAGTGGATCAAAGACCACAACATAAACCCAGTCACACTGAACTTGATAGAAAATAATGTAGGAAATACCCTCCAATGCATTGGCACAGGTGACCACTTCCTAAATATAACACCAGTAGCATAGACACTAAGAACAACAATCAATAAGTGGGACCTCCTGAAACTGAGAAGCTTCTGTAAAGTCAAGGACACAGTCAATAAGACAAAATAAGAGACTACAGAATCAGAAACGATTTCACCAACCCTTCAAGTGACAAAAGACTGATCTCAAAAATATGTAGAGAACTCAAGAAACTAGAGCCCAAAATCTTGAATAACCCAATCAATAAATGGAGTTCAGAACTAAAAGGGTCTTCTCAGCAAATTTACAAATGATTGAAAGGCACTTGAAAAGTGCTCAACATCTTTAGCCATCAGAAAGAATTAAATCAAAACAACTTTGAGATACCACTTTATACCTATCAGAATGGCTAAGATTAAAGACACAGATAACAACCTATGCTGGAGAGGATGCAGAGCAAGGGGAACACTCCTCCATGGTTGGCGGGAGTGTAATCTTGTTCAGCCACTCTGGAATACAGTATGGAGGTTTCTCAGAAAACTGTGAATTAATCTCCCCAAGCAATATCACTACTGGGCATATACCCTAAAGATGCACAGTTGCACTCCAAAGGCACTAGCTCAACTATGTTCATAGCAGCATTATTCCTAATAGCAAGAACCTGGAAACAACCTAGATGCCCCTGAACTGTAGAATGGATTATCAAACTGTGGTACATCTACACAATGGAGTACTACTCATTAGTAAGAAAAAAATGATACCCTATCATTTGCAAGCAAATGGATGCATTTGGAGAATGTCCTTCTGAGCGAGGTATCACTAAACTAGAAAGATAAGCAGGGGATATACTCACTCATTATTGGATTTTAAACAAAAAGCAAAGCATTCACAAGCTACAAACCATAACCAGTGAACTTGGGATCTGAAGCACTTTAGACCAGCATCTTGGAGCCCATTCCCTCCAGAGAAACACCTGATCCAGTCTTGATGTTGGGAAGAGGAAAGTGTATCTCCCTGGAGTAGATCCTGATCTCAGCCACCTTGGGACCTTGGGACCTCCTGTCCTTGCTAGGGAGGAGATAAGGAGATTGGAAGAAAAGAGAGTGACTAGGAGGGGCAGGAGGGGGAAGAGAGTTTCAACAAGGGGATATGTGGATAAAAAATGAGACTTTATTAAAATAAAAAAAAGAAAATGGAAAAAAAGACCACCTAAAAAAGAAAGAAAAAAAAAAGAATCACTTTATGGACAAGATGAATGATTTCTGTCCATTGATGATATGAAATTTAATTAGAAAAGAATTTAATAATTGGGAACTACAATGAATTATTATAAAGCCTAAGGAGGACATTAGAGAGAAAAGAAAGTGACCTTCTTTGGTCAGATAGTCTTGGAAAATGAGCAGTACTCGAACTTCTTAAGAAAGCAATATTAGACAAACATATATGGCCTTTAGTATTTAAAAATTGGTGTTCATTTAAATTTTGACTAGGAAAACTAATCTACTACCAGGGAAAGACTGACATTGTTCAGTAGGAAAGCACTGAATAATGTGTCCCTGAACTGAGAGGGACAGAATAAAAGTGACACAGGTAAAGTATATGGAAAAATGTTGGAAAAAAGAACAATTTTTCAGACTTGGCAAACTGTTTCAAGAAATGTAAAGGAGGTAAGAGATAAAAAAAAATGTTCCAGTTGATCAGCTACATGATAGCTCAAGGTTTGGTCCATTAGTTGGAAGCTGCAGTCAGACACAGGAACCTGTTTGATGGAGCAGAGGTGCTAAGTACTACTGGATGCACCGGGAATGGAGCTTGGGTGACAAACAGCTAAAACCTTGAATCTTGGGAAGCAGCTTCCCACTAAACGTGCTGATTCCATGTTCATTCCAGAGGAAGAAAGGTAGGAAGACACAGTCCATTAGATACAATGAGAAGGAAGGCAAAGACTACAGATAGGAACTTGAAGCATTCTTCCCTTATGGGTAGAAAAAGGTTGGCAAAGGAACTACTGTAGACATTATAGGTGCTTCCAGAAAGTGTGGTGGAAGATGGACAACTCTGAGCCTCAAGTGGAAATTGCCTATGCAGAATGCTTCTGTGAAGTAAAATATGATGAATACTAATAATGAACTCTTCCTATGATAATACAAGGATTCTTAAATGATCAAAACACTTCTAATAATTATAAGAACAAAAGCAATTACTATGGGTGAAAGAAATGTGTGATAAAGCAGCCAAAAGCTTATGTGAGCCATTTGTTCTAATGAACAGAAAACATAGACAGAAAACACATGAGATGGATGCACAAATACTAAAAATATAAAAACAAATATAAAATGATGAGCTATTTTGATATTTACCACTTCTCTTTTATCTTTTGGTTTGTAAATCTTCAGACTTTTATTATTAAAGCACACTGAGGTTGTGCATGAAAATGAGATGCTCACCTGCAACTGGGTATCTCTCTCTCTCATTGTATGTGTGTGTGTGTGTGTGTGTGTGTGTGTGTGTGTGTGTGTGTGTGTGTGTATCATAGAACATCTCTTTCCACTTTGGCTGAATCAGGGTCCATGTCTTCTTATTCTCTGTAGTTTGCTGCTGTACAGACCAGACAACCTAGCCTTAGAGCTTCTAGGGAATCTGCATGTCTCCATCTCCCATCCTGTAAGAACACTAGAATTACAGACTCAAACATACTACTTTGGCTAGATTAATATATGCTCTGGGGACCTGTAAACCGCATGTATTTTATCTACTGAACTACCACGACGGTGTTTCCCCTGTGGTCAAGGCACGGAGGGAAAGTAGAGTATCAGGTAACAGCTTTGTATAATGGTGTGTGTGTGTGTGTTTGGGGGGGTCATTCTTTTAGAGTGATAGCAGCATAATAAAACTAGACACAGTGGAGATTTCACAATTCATGAGAATATTCTAAGAACCACTGGAGTGTACAGTTGGATGGGATGAGTGCTCTTATAAATGAACTATAAAAATAAAGGGCTTTTGTCTATGAAATGACTAAATTATGGGACACATGCATGCAATTCTAACATTCCAGCTGACTTAAATTTAAAATACAGCAAAGATTTCTCTTTAATTTTCCTTTTGCATCTCAGATACTTGGTTAAACTTAGAGCAATTTACATTTTACACCCACCCTTATACATTTATTTCCCTTTATGGTTTTAGTGAATGTTGATTTTAAAATGTCAACAAATTGGTCTAGGGACATGGCTCATCTGATAAGAGCATTGACAATACAGGTTCAGTTCTTAGTGCCTACAAGGCAGCTCACAACTGTCTGAAATGCTAGTTCTGGGTGATCAGGCTCCTCCTTCTGACTTCTGTGGCCATTGTACACATGTGATGAACAGATATACATGTAGGTAAAACACTATGCACATAAAATAAATAAATCTAATGAGGAGTTCCACATGTCTGCCCAGAGCTGTTTTCCTCAGTGGGAAGTGATGCCTTGAGGTGCCATTATGGTCAGGAAATACATGGTGGAGTACAGGAAAGAAAAAGAAAGACTGAATAGTTCATGTCTTGTGGAGAAATGCAGATCTGAAGAGGCAATGGCTGTGAGAAATGGGCTGATGTGGGAGTTCTGCTTGTCACCTGGGGCCATAGTGACATCTAATCTTGGGTACATAGCCCTGCCATAGCTGTGGTCTATGTTGATGTCTATGGCTCCTGTTCCCACCAAAGGCATTGAGGATGCCTGAGATCTGAACACATCAGGCCATGTTTGTGCCTAATGACCAGGCCACTGCAGGTCTCATCCCAGTCTGAGTGGCCTAAGTTGCCACCCAGGGCCTGGGCTGCTGCTGAGTACAATGTTTTGGTCTGCATTGATATCTGTAGCTCCAATCACTACTGGAGAGATAGGAAAAATAAAGTGAGTTTTTTGTTTGGTTGTTTGCTTACTTTTTGTTGTTGTTGTTTTTGTTTTAGTTGTTTTTAATTACTATTCTTATTTGCACTTTTATTATTTCTTCTTTTGTTTTCCTGGGGAAGAGGAGGATACAACAAGGGTAAGGGGCAGCAGTGGAGGGACTGGGAAATAAATGAGATTGGGGTGCATGACACAAAATTTCCAAAGATTCAATAGAAATTCATGTTAACAAATTAAATGAGTAAATATGAAAATTAACAAGCTAAAATTGATTTACAATTTTTAACTAAAAATTGCTTGTTATGAAAATTCCAACAGAAAGAGTGGGAAGGTGTCTCCGAGGTTTGTAGTAGTTTACTGTGCAAGTCCCAAGCCCAGATCTCCTCACGCACATAAATGCCTGGTAGGCACAGTAGCCTAACTGTAAGAGTGGCAAAGAGAAGGCTCAGATGGGAGGTCTGAGGGCAAGCAAGACAAAAAAGCTAGCTGAAACCAGTGCTTTGGATTCAGAAAGAGGCTTTGTGTTGATGAATAATGTGGAAAGTGATTGAGCAAGTCTCCTGAAGTCAATGGTGGGCTTCCATGTGTTTGAGCACACATGAGCATACAACATACACACATAAACCTGAGCAAAATAAAACATTCTAACAGAAAATGTTTAGGATGATATTTGTTAGTTGAGTGTGACTTAGACAGGGCTTCATATCTTGGAGACATTATCCTCTTCCACCACTGGCCAATGGTCACAACACAGTCCTCAAACAGTAAAGCGAAAAAAAATTTTTGCTGTTAGTGTGTCTGCAATAAGAATCACACATTCCTACATTTTCTTTGACTAACTTTTCCACAGAATGAGAAAGATGCCATTTAAAAAGTTTCATGCCTAAAAGGAGGATAAAATGCCTTTACAGATGCCATCAAGTAGCATGGAGGAGTTTGTGGTGGGATGTTTTTTGTATGTTGTAAATAAAGTATTGTTTTGTCCTATGTACAGTATCGTAGAAGTGGGTGGAGAATTAGCACAGGCAGACAGGTAAAAAAAAGGTAGAGTTAAGTCAGTCTCCATCCGACCTCCAAAAAAATCAAACATATAAAAAAAATAAGTAAGCCATGGGCTGGGCCACTTGGTAAAAGATTAATAAAAATGAGTTAAATTAAAATAAAAGAGCTAACTAATAATATGCTTAAGATATAAGCCAAACAGTTTAAAAAATATAAGAGTGTAATTCATTTCTTTGAGAGACAAAAGCCGCGGTGCACAGACCAGGCCCCAAACGGGCTGAAAAGACTTAATACAACAGCAGTTTTCATCTGACTAGATTTAAATAAACTTCTTGAATGTTGAGTTAGGTGATTAAGACTTAAGGTAGAGAAATGCTGAGAATGTGTGAAGGGCCCAAGCAGCCACCTTGAAGGTCACCCTGAACATTCCTCGTTTGTGCAGTAATATGCCTGTAGCTGGTTTGGGGCCAGAACCTGCTGTTTTATCTAAATAAAAGGTTCAGTCAGAATGTGATATTCCCATATTTAAGAAAGTATGTGTGTGGAGAGAGAGATAAAGAGATGCAGACACACAGAGAGGGGGAAAGGGAGGGAGAAGCAGGAGGGGAAGCAAGTAAGTGCGGTTTAAAATGATCCTTTTGTCTAAAATAAGGGTTTGGTTTTTTTTAAACGTGTCCCCCTACCCTCAGAGAAACAGCTCAGCATCTCTGAGCCCCAGTCACACTGAAGGACTAAGGCATGCTGGTGAACTTATCAGCTGGTTCACATTTTCAGATCATTCACTCTAGGCTACCTTTCTACCTTCCTGCACCTTTAGCAATCACACCCACTCTCCCCAGATATGCAATTGTCACCCAAGGACCCACATTCTCCATTTACCCAGTCTTGACTTTTGGAGAGAATATACTTCTCTGTTTCCAGTGACTTTTCAAAAATTCTCTAATATGTTCTGGACTACATAACTGAACTTCAAAACAAAATGTATTCTGTCGTCATCTTAGTTACATGACCCAAGATTAGTGATTTTTCTTTACTTTTACCTTTGCCTATTCTAGTCATCTTTGTTTTACATACTAAATATTTTGAAAATCTTCTTTCCCTTCATTCAACAGATGCTGGTACCACCCACTGTCATCTCAGACAGAATTAATTCTTAGAAAGGCTCCTAAGTGGTTATTCTCTACTTGCTTCCTACTGTGCTATCCAGGGAAATAGAACCTGAATATTCCTGTTGAAAATTTAGGTCTGGCTATATCTCCCTTTTATTAAATATCTTCCAGTGACTCCCCATGACTGTGAAGATAGAAAAGCTCTTAACTCACCCTCAAGGGCCCACACTCAGCTACCTGCCACCTTTCTGCTTTAGCTTCAGCGGCTCTACACTTCAGTGTTATGGGCCTTAAAAGGTTTCTCTGATGGGTCATTCTCTTTCATTCTTACACCACGACCTATGTACACACTGTCATATAATTTTTCCTCCCTCTCACTTACCCAGCCCTTACTTCTCTAATACCTCTTTTTATGGTCAACACAAATTTCATTTCCTCAGGGAAGTATTTCTGGCCTCCACAGTGCAATTTCCTCTCCCATGCTTCCACTGAACATTTCTCCTGCTCAGAACCCAATAAAATTGTTTGATGACTCTCTTCCCGACCAGGCTGCAATCTGTCTTGCTCAGTGCTGTGTTTCTAGCAACTGGCAAAGAAAAACGTGAATGAGCAAATAGACACTTTGAGTGAAACAATCACTGACTTGAGTTAAAATTTCAAAGCCACATTTATTTCCTTCTGGCAGAGCAGTGATCATCAACTACCTCAGCTTAAATATGTTTATGAAATTAGCCAGAGGAAATTTGAAGGGGAGTAAGACCAGTCGATGCCACATGCCTGGAAAACAATAAAATATGAAGGAAAAAAAAACACTCAGAGGAGAGAACAAAAGAGCAAAACAGAAGCCAACTTGATACCATCTTGGATCTAACCTGGGTCTTGGACACAAAAAAACCTTCGTACAAATCTCAGCCCTGCTGTTTCTCTGCTAATAGTAATATTTATGCAGTACTGAATAAAAAGAATGTGAAGAGATGTTTTCAGTGGGATGGATTCTTCACCTAAGTGATCCTTCCATTCCCTGTCAGAATAAGAAGTTGTACTCCCATTCACATTTGTGTTTTACTCCATTTGTCTAGCAAAAACTTTATGGTGATAAATGGAACTAAATTACAAATTTTATATCAGTCAGGATGCAGCAAGAATGTATAGGCCACACCTATAATTCCAGAGTTTTGTTGCACAAGGAACTCTCCAAAATGATGAGACATTCAAGAATAGTATACCATCCATATGTTATATTTGGGTTCTGTATTGGGAGCTTCAACTAGTCCCAGGTCAAAAATATTCATGAAAAATTAGGCTTCTCTATTGATCATATACATGTGTTTATTTATTATTCTCTAAATAATTCAATATTGTAGTATGCAAGCCACTTGCATAATATTAGTATAGTCAGGTATATTGAATGATATAGAAATGATTTAAAATAGTGAGAGAATTTATACAAATTATATTTTTAAAAAACCACACACTTTTATATAAGATCTGTGAGTTTTTGTCTTCTTAAGGAGCCCTAGAGCTAATCATGTATTTTTAATCAATAAACAAATGCAAACAAGGTTTGGGTCTACTTTTGTCCAGCTGACACAAACTAGAGTCATCTGAAAATTGCCTTCATCATGCTGCCTGTAGGTGTGTCTGTATGACATTCTCTTGATTGTTGACTGATATGTGAGAACTAAGTCCACTGTGGGTGATGATGCCTTCCCTGGGCTGGTATTCCTGGGAGTTATAAAAGGCAGCTGAACATGAACCTGGAGGAAATCCAGTCAACTGCAGTCCTCTATGGCCTCAGCTTCAGTTCCTGCCTTGGCTTTCCTCAGTGATGGATAGTAACCTGTCAGATATAATAAACTCTTTCCTTCCCAAGCTCATTTTGGCTATAATGTTTTATCACAGTAACAGAGAAGCAAAATAATGCACTGGGTGTGGTGACACACATATATAATCCCAGACCCTGTAGGCTAAGGCAGAATAATCACAAGTTCAAAGAGGACAGAAAATTGGAAATTAGCCCAGTCACATAGATCATGTCTTAAAATAAAACCAAGCAAACCAGGGGGGCATTCTATAGACAGAAAAAGTGAAGAAAACAGCTAAATAAAATCACTGTGGGAGAGGGCAATACGCTGTTGCTACAAATATCCGGCTGGAGAAGTGGTCCTCAACCTTCCTAATGCTGCGACCCTTTAATACATTTCCTCATGTTCTGATGACCCCTGCCATAAAACTATTTTCATTGTAATTTTGTACTTCATAACTGTAATGTTCTTTTATTATGAATCATAATGTAAATGCTTGTGTCTTAGGTGACCCTGTGGGTCATCAACTACAGACTTAGAATCGCTGGACTAGAGACTTTAAGAAAGCAAGTAATAGCCCTCCATCACAGCTTTAGGGGCAGAATAGGAGCTGGAGCATGGAGGACATTGGACTCCCTGGTGGAAGAGCTACTGCCACTGAAGATGCCTCTCAATCAGAGCAGGAGAGTCAGGAACTTCTCTGTCTTCTCTCTTCCTCCTTCCTGCTACATCCTCCTATGGCTCACACTCCTCTAAAAGCCAGTGAGAAAGGGCTTCTGGGAAGTGTAGTTAAGAGACTCAGCCCTCAATCATAAACAGTAAATCAAGCAGGGATGGGTTTTGAGAAGCACAAATGCCTAGCACTAAGAAGGATAATCACAGTGATTTGATGAAGCTCTGTGGAGGCCCTGGTCCATCAGAGCAACAGAGGAGAGATTATAGTTTATAGCAGATTCATCTTTTATATTTTATAAAGCATTTTCAAAGGGTAGCAGAAGGTAGGGGAAAGAAAATGAGCTTGGCAGGAAAGAAATCACCCTGATGTATAAACAACTCTACATTAGGTAGATATAAACCAAGAGAGAAAGCCACTATAATCTTCCTCCCTAAAAAAATAATCACTATTCTCAAATCAATAGAACTTTGCTCGGAAGCATGGTGCATGTCAGGTAGTGGTTTCCCTCTGGATTATTATTTCTGGGGTTCCCAGATATCAGGCTAAACATACTATAGCACTGTTAGCATAGAGCCTAGTAACATCCTGCCATAGGCTTTCTATCATCTCTCAATGACTTGTAATATTCAATATAATATAAATGCAATGCACATAGTCATCATACTGTACCTTTCAGTGAATGATTATAGGGAAAAGTCTTCAGATGCAGGCTATGGAAGCAGATCAATACCATGTTCGGCCATCATCAGAGAAACTTCCTCTTGTAGCAGATAGGAACAAATACAGAGACTCACAGCCAGACAATACACAGATAGAGAGAGAACATGGAACATAGTCCAAAACAGAGGGCAAAGAGGACACTGTGGAGATTTGAAAGAAAGTGGCCCACATAGGGAGTAGCACTATTAGGAAGTATGGCTTTGCTAAAGGGAGTGTCACCTTATTGGAGGAAGTGTGTCACTGTGGGAGAGGACTTTGATGTGTTTTGGGATAAAGCTATGCTCAGTGGGACACATAGTTGCTTCTGCTGTGTCTGGATCAAGATGTAGAACATTCAGCTACCTCTCCAGCACCATGTCTGCATGTGTGCTGTCTTTCTTCCATCATGATAAAAATAGGATAAACCTGTAAACCAACCCCAATTAAATGTTTTCCTTTATAAGAGTGCCATGTCATGGTGTGATGTGGGATGTCTTTCTGTATGCTGTTAATGTCACTGGAAAATAAAGAAACTGTCTTGTCCTATGACAGGCACCTTAAAAGTTGGTGGAAAGTCAAAGTATAGATAGGGGAAGAAGGACAGAGTCACAAGGATGCAATGTAACTGCCCAAGAAGCAAGATGTAAAGAAATAATAGGTAAGCCATAAGCCATGTGGCATGACAGATTAGTGGAAATAGGTTGAGTTAAGATAACAAGAGCTAGCTAGCAATATTCCTGAGCCATAGGCCAAGCAGAATGTAATTAACATAAGCTTCTGTGTGTTTCTGTGGGGGATCTGGAGGTCTGTGGGTCTGGACCTCTGGCTGGACAAGCCAGAAAGCTATTACAATGGTGTCTCTTCACAGCAATAGAAACTCTAAGACAGACACCAAAGAAATAAGGCCTTCTAAACACAGTAAAACCAATAAGCTTAAAAATCACAGAGACTGAGGCAGCATGCCCAGGGCCAAAAGAGCTCTGCACCAGATGGAGTTCTAGCGCTGAAAGTAGAATTGGACACATGCTCTAAATCTCTAACCTAGAAGCTATCTCCAATGGACAACCATTTGGAAATATAAATTTAGGCTTTGTTTTCCAAAGGGAATCTCGCAATGGAAACAATTTACTCTTAAGGGTAGATTGAATGGCCAGCAGTAAGTGATCCAGCAGAAAACCAATGGCATCTTTAGTGGTTCCCTGTATCAATATGTCATCTTGGGGCTCCTTGCTTTCCTTTCTTTCTTTTTTGTTTTTTCTTTCTCTTGTTCTTTTTTCTTTCTTTCCTTCTTTCTTTTCTCTCTTCCTTCTTTTTCTTTAAAACTTAGTTTTTTGTCATCATTATCATTTACTCCACAGGATCTTTGCTTATAAATTATAGCTTCCAGTTTTGTGTTTTTATAGGATTCCAGAGTATGTGAATGAGTGTTTCTTGGCATCTATACATTGTATGAGGTTTCTGGCCTGTCCAGCCTGTGGTCCAGACTTGCATCCCACAATCCCACAGAGACACACAGATGATTATTAATTTTATGCTGATTGGCCTATGGCCCAAGCATATAACTTGTTAATTTTTAACTCTTAAACTAACCCATAATTCTTATCTTGTTTAGCCATGCGGCTTAGTAAAATCTCATTACATTTATATCTATATTTTGTTTATATTCTTGGGTTTCTTTCTTTCTTTTGTTTGTTTGTTTTGTCCTATTCCAACCTGTTTGCTTTTATTTTTATTATTATTCCTTATATGCCTTTTTCTTTTCTTTTTTATTTTTAAGAATCAAAAGTTATGTACAGAAAAGTTATAGCTTGAATGTTAGTAGCAGAATCCTCCAGGACTCCAGGAAGCAAACTTGTGTTGTACATTTATTACTTGTGTGTTTGCTAAGGATAGACAGAACAAGAGTGAACCAGGATGGGAGGGGAGCTGGGAGGAACTGAGAGAAGTAGATATATTCTATAATGAGAATGCATTATATGAAAAAAAACTATTTTCAGTAAAAGAAAGGGCTTGCACATACTCAAAATAACCACAGAATTACTACCTTGCAAACAAAGGACCCATGTGGAGAGCATAAAGCTACTACAGCAATACTGGAGATGAGCTGAAGGTGTGAAACAGCAGAGAGCTACAGCAGGGTGTGCTGGGCCTACACCTACTATCCATGAGTGAATGTTCTTGGTGCTTTCAGATCTTGTAGATATGAGGGGCTCAATGTTTAAAAGCATAAACTTTATATAAGATTACAAAATGCTGTAAATAGAGTTTTGAAAATCTTCATGACAAAATATATCTTATATGTATTTTTTCATATCACATATAATTTTATCTTTATTATTTCAGATAACTGTAGAACATACAACTGAATATTTAGATCAAAATTCATTTAAGCAATTCTCTATGGGGAGTCTTCTGTAATATCTCTAATTTTTTAATGCTACGAATAGAGTTGGAAAGAATATAGTTGTAAGAATACCTACAGCGCAAAGTTCTAAAAGCAGAATTTCTGGGTCAGAGTGTAGATGTCATGAACTTGAATATATGTTAGCATTTGCTTCAACATATTTGAGTATTGTATGGAGCACTCTATCAAGCCCTTGAGAACCCAGTGGGATTAAAAAAAACATATTTGTAAATTTTATAAACTATAAAATTTATTTCATGATTGTGATTTTTTGTTTATTGGTTAGTATAATGTCTATGAGCTGATAAACTATTTTCTGTGAACAACTAATTCATGTTCTATGTCAATTTTTATCGGGCAATCTAAAAATATCAGTTTTGACAATGTAAGCTTTATCCCTAGTTGAGAGATATAATCATTTCTTGTCCTTAGACTTAAGGAGGTGTAAATAATTTGTCACTTGTAAGCTATAAAGCTTAGGAATCCATGGGGACTTTCTGGCCAACAATTCTCAAAGAAGCAGTTCAGTCCTGACAATGGACTTTTCCTTGTTAGCTTAGACGTCTAATAGGGGAAGTGACAATCCATTGTTGGGTACCTTTGTTTAAGCTCTCTCTCTCTCTCTCTCTCTGACTTTCTCTCTGACTTTCTCTCTCTCTCTCTCTCTCTCTCTCTCTCTCTCTCTCTCTCTCTCTCTCTCTCTTGTGCAGTGAACTTTATTAATGACATTCAAAATGTTTGGTGTTCCTAAACCACTTCTTTTCTTCTGGAACAATGGAAACCATGAGAAGAGATGCTAAGTGTTGGGGCTAAATTGGAACAGGAACATTTCAGCAACCAAGGGCTTCTCTCATCCTCTTTTTCTTGCTGGGCTCCTTACTGTTGGAGACCATGTAGGCCATGAGGTACACCAACCCATTTCTGTAGCCACTTTTGTTGTCATTCCTGGAAATGTCATTGAGAGAAATGCCAGCCTCAGTACCAAAGGTGGAAGAGTGTGAGTGACTGTTAAAGAAACAAGAGACAACCTGGTTCTCAGTGTTATCCAGAATGCCCTTTAGTGGACCCTCCAATGCCTGTTTCACTCTCTTATTAATGTCATCTTACTTGACAGCTTTCTCCAGGTGGCATGTCAGGTCCACAACAGACACATTCAGGGTAGAAATAGGCCGTGCTGGTGAGCTTTTTATTCAGCTCTGGAATGTCACCGCCTACTGCTTTGTCAACCCCAGTGGATGCAGGGACAACATTCTAGTCAGCTGCAACGCCACCATACCACAACTTTTTACAGAGTGACTACCCAAAGCCTTCTGGGTAGCAGTGGTGTCATGGACTGTGGTCAGGACTTCTTCCACAATAACAAAGTTGTCATAGATGATCTTGGTCTGAGGTGCTAAGCGTTGGTGGTACAGTAGAACATTGCTGACAATTTTCTAGTGAATTCTCATACTTCTCATGATTTCCATTCATTACAAATATGGGGATATCAGCAGAAGGGACAGAGATGATGATGACTCTTTTGGCTCTACTCTTCAGGTAGACCTCAGTTTTGAAGACACTGGTACACTCCACAATGCACTTGACACTAGAATCACCCCACAAACATTGGAGAGATCTCGCTCCTAGAAGGTGGAGATGGGCTTACCATTGATGACAAGTTTTCACTCTCGGCTTTGAGTGTGCAGCAAAACTTGCTATATGTGGAATCATATAGGAAAATGTAGACCATGCAGCTGAGGTCAATAAAGGAGTCATTGGTGGCAACAATATCCACTTTATCAGAGTTAAAGGATACCCTGGTAACGAAATGCCAGTCTGACCAAATCCATTGTCATGTTTTAGGGAGGCTAGCATTGCACTAGAAGATATAGCTATCTCTGTAATGGAGAGGAGCAGAGAGCCTTAACTCTTTTTACATTTATGGATATGGAAGTATATATGGTAGTAGGTGGGTTTCCACATAACTTTTGAAAGGTTTTGAATGTATTTTATCTCTCCACTATTCTTTCTGCTACCTTGCCTTCTCACTCCAGCACAAATTAACTCTTCCTGTTTAATTATTCTCCTTTTAAGCATTAATAACACAGAATTTTATCTTTCTTCAGTTGGATTGTTCCCTTGCCACAAACGTCTCCTTACTAATTTATTAACAGGTATTCCAGGTAAAAATACACATCAGGAGATTCAAAGCTAATATTCATGTATGAGAGAAAACATGCAATGTCTGTCTTTCTGATTATCTTACTTACCTGACTCAAAATAGTTGTTTTCATAGTATACATTCTTCTTAATTGCATTGTATAAATATATCACATTTTCATTGTCTATTTATTTGTTGATGGAAATTTAGTTTTTATTTCCTATCTATTGTGATTAGAACAGTAATTAGCATGGATAAGCACATTTCTCTATAGTTGTATAGCTTGATTATGTGAGAATCTATTTCTAGTATCTTGAGAAACTTCCATACTAATGTGCATAGTTGTTACACCAATTTGTTCAGTTGGCCATGTTAGAAGAGCAGCAAATGACAGTTGAAGTTCCTTGTCAGCCCACAAGGAAGAGACACCCTGTTGGGCTAATCTTGGATAGGCAAGGCTCCCCAAGACCAGAGACTCCAGAGGATTTTTGATTCTGTTGTGCCTTTACATGTTTGTATCCTGCATGGTTGAATTGAGGTGCGGAAATTCTCAACTGCCTATATGGTAATTGTATAGTCATGTAAACAACTCATTCTCCAGGGCATTTTTTACCTGTGGGTTACTATAAAGATGATTTCTTCTTATACTGTGCTATTTAATTAGTGTTAATAATAATGTTAACCTATACAGAGTTTTGATGAATAAAAGTAAATACAAAAAAATTAAAAGATGTTACATGGCTACAGCCTATGAGTTTTACTTCAGAAGCTGTCAGTTAGTGATTAAAGACAATTGAGCCCATACTGGCTCAAGTTCTTTTGTCCTTAATGTTGAAAGACATAGTTTCAGGTTTCAGTGTGCATCATTAGCTGAAACAAAACATTTTACCTAGATACTGTTGAAATTTAGCAGAATCAATATATGGGGTAGATATCAGGATGAACAGCTGCTTTTTAGAAGTACCTTGTTCTTGAAGAATCCTTGTGAGAAACAATGATTGTTTAGGGGCCCTTATGGCCATCCCATGACTTTGGTCCTAAAACACTGGAGTCACACCTCAGGCTCTTGTGTTATTGTGGATTGAACACGATGCATAACGAATGACTGGGATCATGTGATGATCTCCTCCAGTAAAGACATGCAAATTAAGATTAGAGACCTTGGTATGAGGAAATATTGTATGTATCAATCAATAAATGTGCTATTATATGGCTCTTCTGATAGGCTGGACCTTCCTGTTGTCACACAGCCTTAAAGAATACAGAAGAAGATAAAGAAGGAAATAGTCAAGAGTTTCATTTCCCCTACACCCTCAGATAAAGAGTAAAAAGTTTATCCAGATGCTGTGGGTTTCCCTTTGAGCCTTGTGCTGTCTAGAGGCTGGTCCTTCAGGCAGCTTTAACTTTGCACACCTACCAACAGGGAATAAGTATTTCTTTTCCCCACATCTATGCTAGTGTTTGTTGTCATTTGCTTTAAATCTTAGTCATTCTGATTAGGGTAAGATGAAAACATTGTAGGTTATGGACGATGTTTGTGATTATCTTTAAGGACTTAAAAGTAACACTGTTGCAGAAGACATTACAAACGTAATTCATAGCATGAAGATATCAAACTAGAACTGAATACATAGAAGCTTCATCCTTATGGGTTAATTTTCATAGAACTGAAAGGTACTATCCTGGATAGTTTTATGTCAACTTGACATAAGCAAGAGTTATCTGAATGAAGAGAACCATAAAGTCTAGCAGTAGGGCTTTTTCTTTATTAGTGATTGATGGAAGAGAGCCTAGCCCATGATGGTAGCTATTATACTTGGGCAGGTGATTATAGGATATATAAGCAAATAGGTTGAACAGTGACCAAGCCAATAAGAATCACCCTTCCATGGCTTCTGCTTCAGCTCCTGCCTCTAGGTTCCTGCACTGACTTGCGTCCCTGGCTGTCCTCAATGATGGACTACCATGTGGAAGTATAAGCCAAATAAACAATTTCTCCCCCAACTTGCATTTGGTCATAATGTTTCATCACAGCAATAGAAAATCTACCTAAGACAGGTAATTTGTATGCTAGCAGAGGGAAAGTTATCATAAATCTTACCCAGCTGTGAATTTTGTGAACTACAGTAGTGACTAGCCTGGCAAGATATGTCCACTGGTGCAATAGTGTCATGAGCATCATGGGAGTAACCAACAACTTTCTGATAGTATTTAAGACCAGCTCCACAAAATGAAACCTCCACTAAGTACTATTACTGAAGCCCAGGGTTTGTTTGACAGATCAGAGGCACTGGGAGAGAACCTACTACTATTACTCTGCTAAACCAATTGCTAGTATTAAACCAACTGCTAATGCTGATCATTATACTTATAGATTAATGTAGTTCTCAATCCTCATGAGAGAAGTTTCTATTTTCAGGAGATTGTGATTAATATAGAGACCAATAACTGGTAAAGGTTCAAATAATAAATAACTGTGGAATTCCCAGTCCTAAATGTGACTTATCTATCACAGCTAGTTTCCAAGGTTCAGGGATAATTGCAGAAGAGAGAGTAGGAAAAAAAGAGTAAGAACCAGAGGGTGTAATGATTACAAGAAAACACTGTCTCCTGAATTCAATAGGGCAGCTGCACAAATGAACTCAGAGCAGATGGGAGAGCATGCACAAGATCTGTGCATGTTCAAGTCTAACAAAATCTTAGCATGGAGATGGGAAAATAACACAGAGTTCTGCCCCTAGCTAAGGACATTAGGAGACACAGAGACCTGATATCTAAATGAATATCTATTGTTGTCAAGGGCATTGCCATAAAAAGGTTCAAGGCCTTGGACCTATTTTAAAGTGACCAAGCCTTTCCTAATATAAATATAGAATTTAGTAAGTTTTTTCCTGTCTAGTAGAAGGTAGAATTATTTATGTAGATCGATCAGTATGTACAATGAGTAACAACTGGAGTTTCCTCTTTCTGTGTATTTACATCAAAGACTACATAGACTTCCCAATGTGACAAGCTAATCTTCTCCCTATGCTTACATACTACACACACTGAAGATTCCACAACTCCATCAGAGCATGCACAGTCTACCTGATGCCAGCTTTTCTGTGCATGTATCTTTGTGGTAATCCTTTCTTCATTCCCTCACTGCCCTCATCAGGTTTCTAGTTCAAAGCCTCACTTTAGAACTGGGAGAGGAAGAGTCAGTTTTCTTTTATAGCACAGACCCTGATACATCACTCACACTTCAATGGAAGGCCACACCCCCAAAAGTATATGACAGGGTTATATACTTGATGTGTGTAAACACACACACACACCCAGCTGAAAATGGACAGCAGGATGACATTGGGTGGGTAAGGAAGAAGACTGTAGATCTGGGAGGAGTCAGAGGAGGGCATAAAGATGATCAAAACATATTTTAACCATTTCTCAAAGAAATAATAAAAATGTAAAGCTACAAATGAGTGAATTAAATATAGCTTGCCTCTAATTAATTTACTCATGTAAAAATAAGAAAAAAATAATATATTTTTCATATGTATATTTTGAGACTATCTATAATTATATGTGACTTTTCTTTACATTAAACTTCTAAGGTCACTTGTATTGTTACACAATTATCCACATTATAATATGTTATTTCAAATACATAACAACTTTCTTAAGGGACATGAAAGAGCTTAAAAAGCTCATTTTTAAAATTAAAATAACTGAGGCTTCTGAATATACTATGGACAGACTGCTATAAAAATTTAGAAATTTAAATCCTGGTTAGGGGATAGTGGAAAGGCTGAGCAAGTTAATCTACTTACTTTCAAGCCAGAAAGCCAGATTTCAACCCTTGACACACACGATGAAAAAAGAGAATAATTTCTTTACTTTCCAAAATTTTCTTCAAAATTGTTCAAGTTGATGTATTAACTAGAAGACAAAGATACATAATCATTGTCAGTTCAAAGGAGTAAACAAGAAAGAAGGGGCGATGGACATTATTTAAGAATATCTTATAACAATATCTTCTATTTAGCTCTTCATTTTGCATGAAACAGCCTATAATTTATGTATATACATAAAGTTATTTATTGTATACAAACTAAACTTTATGAATAAATACAAGTCCTGAAAATGAACCTGAGTTATTTGAATACAACAAGAACAGATATCTTCCAAAAATATCAAATTGGCATTTGAATAGTATTTTTGTAGTGTTTCACCTGCCATTCTGGAAAAGATATCATGACATGAAAAAATATGTAACAGTGAAAACTGATTGCATAAATTAAAAATTGCATAAATATGTGAGAATACCCAGCATATAAGCCATTATCAGGAAGCCAGATGAAAATTGAGAAACTTACATATTCTGGGGTCTTCAGTTGCTCAAGTAAAGTAGAAATCCTCACAGACACAAACTCTTGACAGAATTATTTCAAGGTTTATGTAGATTCAATGCCTTTCCATTTTAAAGAAAAGAAAAGGAACAGAAATCAGATGTGAATAAGAGTACATGCTTCATGACTGTAACCTCATATAGACTTAAAGTATTTCCCAGAGTAATATTAGATAATTAACCCAGGGCTCTACACTGGAAACAATCATTGCTTTTGCTAAAAGGTTGGGCAAGTTAACAATGGAGCTATTGAAAGGGGAAGCCACTGACAGCTTATACAGTTGTCCCCAGAATACCTCTGTGGGGAGAAGCCCCACCTGAGAAATAAGTGTAGTAGGTTAGTACGTTTTAAAAACCATGACCACAGATTTTAAAATTTATATAAGATTTAAAGTTTTAAAGGTTAAATATTTTACTTTGTGTGTGTGTGTGTGTGTGTGTGTGTGTGTGTGTGTGTGTGTGTGTATGTGTTACCTGTGCATATTTCTGTGTACCACATGCACTCCCAGTGCTTGTGGAAGACAAAACAAAGCATTTGATTCCTGGGAACTGCTATCACCCACAATTATATGCCACATATTTGTCTAATTAAAAAATGAAGCTCATAATTTTAATATAGTAAAATTATATATAAAGAATCATTATCAAGTAAGAATTATAGTTACAATATTCAGTCCATTGTGTTTAGCAAATGTAGAGAAAATATTCTAATAACCTATCTTTTCTTTGTGAGTTTAGAGTTTTGTACCTAATTTACCTTTTATCATAGCTAAGAAATTTTTTAACTATTACTAGTCTTGAATTTTATCAAAGATACCAGAAAAGTAAAATGTTACCTAACAAATGGTACATTGGACTGTCTAGACAGTCACCCCAAGTTTTTCTGATTGAGGCATCCATCTTTGGCCTATAGGCCTAGTATAACTGACAGACTTTTCTGATAAGCAGGAAATTTTAAAGAACTATCTGACCTTGTCTTTACAAAGTTTTACTTTGCTTTTGTTTGGGCCCTGCTGGTTCAGTTTGGATAGTATACTGTCAGTAATTGAGGCAAATGCCTAGCTTATGTCACAAAAAATAATCAAACTCTTATGGAGTTTCTTTGATACTCATCATCATTTCTGAAGTAAATTGGTGTTGCCAGGAACAGACATATCTTTTTGTCATAAACAGTCTTATATTATTAAAGCAACTTAAATGTCATACTCTATAGATCTCTGAAGGATTTGAAGACCACATGTCTATCTAAAATTATCTGTTTGTCCTTAAAAACATAAGTTTGAGGCATATAACATAATATCTTAAACAAGAGTAGAAACTTATATATACAATATACCAAAATTAACTTTAAACTTGTATCAATAAACCAAAATCTATACCAATGTAAAATATTTTGAAATTAGTAATTGTTATTTTGGATTAAAATAGATTCTGCTCCTTTATATTGTCATTTCTATATTATATCCTCCTTTTCTTCTTTGAAAAGAGATTTTTGAATTTAATTTGTTTGCTAAGCTTTTTTTCCTGAGCATTACCAATAACAACTTGTAACTAACCCCCCTTAAATGCTAATAAACATCAATAAGTTACCTTTTGGAAATGTAAGCATTATGTTCTCTAGACTGCTTCATGTTCTCTGGGGGTGCTGGCATCTTTGAAATAACCTTGGGCAAATCAGGATTGTTCCATTTTGGCTGGAATATTTTATGAGGCTGGATCATTTCAATCAACAGCTATAAAGTTATTCTGGTTGCTGGATCACCAGGGCCATCTGTTTTCACTGGTGTCTGGTCCCCTTGCTCTGAAAATGCATGAACTTTTAAAAGTAACATACATATCTGCATTATTACAAGTATAGATTTTGAATAGTATACAAGTCATCCAAAGACTAATTTTTGTTTTATGTTTGAGCATGTAAAATATATATTATAAGTCTTGTAGTTCTTCTAAGTTTATTTGCTTATGTCTGTAGCCAGGAATTTCAGAGTTTTTTTTCCCCAATCAAACCTAACATCTTTTACCCAGAATAAATTCACAGCTTCTAATTTTCTGTGGAAACAAAAGCAAAATGTTTTCTCCAAAGTAACACATTTTTTTTTACTTAAAAAGTCAAGATATTATAAAAATATATAGGTTGATTTAATACAACAGTTTTTATAATTCAGTATCTCTTAGGAAACAAAAAGTTTAAAGATAATACAATAACATACAGGATTCAAACCCTTTGTGTATTTTTTATCTTTATGTGCCTTTTTTCTTTCATATTATTTTACTTGTTTAAAAAACTTTATTATTTTAAAACTATATTTATATTTTATAACTATCTATATCATTTACTTTTTCTCTTCCAAGCCTATGTACCATTTTAAACACACAGTAACCTGTTTAGAGGTTTTTGTTTTGTTTTGTTTTGTTTTATCTGAATTGGTCCTTTTTTGCATACTGTAATCTTTTTCTGATGCCATGATTCCTTAAACTTGTAAGCAGTGTGGCTGGAACCTCCACCTCTGCTTTGGTAGTTGGCTCCACGCCCCGCCATGGTTTTCTGAGAGCCAAGCATCATGGTGAAAGTACCAGTATGAAAACTGCATTTGCAACCCCAACTCAGAGGAATTTTGGGGTCCACTCTGCCATCACTCTATGTGCCACCCACTGCTCATAAACCCCATTTAAATGTTAAGTAGCAGAGCCTCTTTAAAAAACCATAACCATTTTGCCATTAACACTGAGGAAGAAAACCATCTCTTAAAGGAGCCAAGCCTTTTTTGTTGTGAGCAAACAAAAAAAGCAATTGACTCTGTCTTTGTATGCTTAGAATTGTTTTTTAAACTTTGTCAGGTCTTACATGGAATTTCAGCCCCATGATGGATGTCATTTATTGGTAGAAGTTTCTATCCTGCCTACCAGTTTCCAAATAATTGACACAGATGTTTAATATTAATTATAAATTCTCAGTCAATAGCTCAGGATTGTTACTAGCTAGCTCTTATATTTTAAATTATCCCATATTTTGTATACATGCTTTGCCACATGGCTTGACACATTTTCTCAGTAAGACATGTCCATCTTGTTTCTCTCCCTGCCTGCTATAGACTACAGACTCCATTTTTCTTCTCAGTTTGGTTCTGCCACCTAACCTTATTCTGCTCAGCTATTGGCTAGTCAGTTTTTTATTAACCAATAAAAGTATTACACAGTTACAATGTACAAAGATTGTTCCATAGCACATAAAAATAAATAACAATAATAGAATATTTTTGATATATGAACTATGCAACATATAAGAATGTTACTGTATTCTTGATATGTTCAATTTACTAAGACAAAAGATTTTTTTAAAAGTTTTGTATCATTTCATTCTCTGTAGCATTTCAAGCAGTATTTCCTTACATTAAAGTCACGAATATGCCCAAATATTATTCTATCAATTTCTATTTTAAGGACTTAGTGCTGTTTTTTAATGGTTAATGAGTATAGAAGACTATAGACTAGAGGCTCCTCAATTTATCTCTGAGATTTTAAAATGTTTAATTTTTAAAGTAGCATATATTAACAGTAACACTACAAGCCTATAAACAATTTCACATGAACCTTCTGGGGAGAGGTGGATGGAGCTCGTTCCACTAAATTATTGCTGTTTTGGTAAAGAGTGAGTTCTGCAATCTGAGGTGCAATGTGCTTTTGAAATGGGAGTAGGAGGCTGCCTGTGTTGGACATCAGCATCAAGCAGCAAGCACAATGCCCAGTTTGTTCAAATGTCTGTTATAGTTGTCAAGACTATATCAAATGCTCCTGCCCCAGATTCACAGATAAATATTAACTCCAACTGTAATCAGGCAAATTTTCCTTATTGAGAGAGAACTATTTTAAACTGTGTACTTTATCATTAAAAGGTTTCTTGAAAGCCTGTCTTGCAACATTTCTACAAAAATTTTGTTCTACAGAATCTTATTATCCACTGAGATATGAGAAATGTTGCATAAATAAAAAGTATCTGTAGTCAAACTATTTGGTGATACTCTAAACATTTTACTTCTTATCATAAAGAGTCAGAATTCAATTAACATATAAGAGGTTCAGAGAAACTACATAAAAAAAATGTGCCTAACTTTGATAGCTCTCAGTATTACTGAAAATTTTATAGATAATTTTTTGGTCTACTATCTGTGACTATCTCATGTACCATATTTTAAAAAGGGCTGCTGTAAACATGAAATAATTTATTCATAAATCTAATCTTTCTAATAAAGAAATCGCCCATGTTAAATTAAAACAAAGTCTTGGAAATTTTAAAAGAGACAACTTGGTTAGTCCAACATAACATGTAGTACTTCATTCTAAATCTTACTCTTTTTCATGTCTTTGCAAAGGTGTCAGAACCCCTGTAACTGGATTTGAAGACAGCTGTGAGCTGCCATGTGGGTACTGAGAACTGAACCTGGGTTCTTTGGATGAGCAGCTAGAGCTCTTAACCAATGAACCATCTCTCCAGCTCCTTATTCTTATACCCACAGATAAGTGTAGCTTTTCTATATAACAAAAACAATTAAAAAACAAAACAAAACACTGGACACAATTCAGAAATCTATGAATTATGAGACCTAAACCCCATAAGATATACCTGCAGCATAGAGCCTGTAGCAGAAAGAATTATAAAAACCATAATACCAGAAAGTCCACTGTGTGATTAACTCTCTTAGAAATGGATACATTAACAGGACATGAATAAAAACATTCCCCAGAACAGGGGAAGTTTTGAGAGTTCCACATCTAGAACAACAAAAACTGCAATTAACTAATGACTGAAGAGATAGGAAGAATTAGCCTTTCCCAGAAATGAGCCCCAAGTCGTGTGGTGGTGGAAAGAAAAATACTCCTAAAAGAAATGGCACTATTAGAAGGTGTGACTTTGTTGGAGTAGGTGGGGTCTTATTGGAGAAAGTGTAGCACTGTGAAGGCAGACTTTGAGGTCTCATATATTGTCAAGTCACACCCATTGTCCCAGACCACTTTCTATTACCTGCACGTCAAGACATAGGACACTCAGGTCCTTCACCAGCACGTTTGCCTGCATCCTGCCAATGCTCTGCCATGATAATGGACTAAACCTCTGAAACTGTAAGCCATCACAATTAAATGTTTTTTTCTTTATAAGAGTTGCTGTGGTCATTTTGTCTCTTTACAACAATAATAACCTAAGACATATGGTCAGCCCTGAAGCCACATTCATACATACAAATAACAAAAATGGATTCATCAGATTATATTTTATATATTTGTACATGTGAATATGTGTGTAACAATAATAATCCAGGAAAAGATGCTATCAATTTGAGATGAAGAAGCATGGGAAGGGTTGAAGTGAGGAGACATGGAAGAAGGCAGAAAAAAGAACAGGAAGTGGAAACTAATATTATTCTATTTTAATTTTAAAGTATTTTGAAAATAAAAAATTTAACCATATTCAGAATCAAATTATGTTTGCAAATGTTCCTACACTATAAACTCAGTATTTCAAATAACTGTTCCACAAACTGGATTTATAAAGCTAATGGTAACTGTAAGCTTTATATGGACATTACCTGTATTATATAAGGACTCTCTTCAGTATGTGTCTAAATGAGAGGGAGGTTTAAACAATTTAGAGGTAGATGATCTGCATACAAACTGGATGTGTCATATCCTGGACCCCAAGCATGATGATGAGGATCATGAAGACTAAAGATCAATGGCCTGAGAAACCACAATGAATTCAGAAGACAATCTGAAGCCAGGAAGGTAAAGCCTGTGAAAGCAAGTAAAGAAAATAGACAAACTTCAGCATTCTGGGAATGTACAATTAGTAGATAATAGGGCAATGTGGAAAAAGCTGTCAGAGGCACAAAGGAGTGAGGGTACATGGAGTAGAGAGCAGTCATTTTTCTAGATAAGCACCAATAAAAAATAAGTGAGTCTGAAGAGGACTTTGTGGTTAAGAACACAAACTATTCTTGCAGAGGAATCAAGTTCAGTTATCAGCATCTGTGATGTGTAGATTGTAACCTCTTGTAGTTCCCACTAACTCCTGGGAATGCTCTTTCTGCCTCTGTGAGCACTGCATTCATGTACATATGCTCACATAGATACTTAAATACATTGATTTTACATGTTAAATAAAAATTTTAAATCATAAGCAGTGCTAACAAGATGATTCAGTGGGTAGAAACGTGTGCTGTCAAACCTAATACCCTAATTTCAATTCCTGAGATCTACATGGTGAAAGGGAAGAAGAAACTGTAGTGGAATTATATGTTACATTTTAAATAATTGTCCCACCTGTGGCTTTAATAAAAAGTTGATTGGTTGAAGGAAGAGAGGAAGGGTAGGTGAAGCTACCAGACAGGGAAAATCTCAAAGTTGCCCCAGAGACAGTAGGAAGTAAATATAAGAACACAGCACCCACATTTCCAAGAGGTGGTTATTGGTCTTTCAATGAGTAATGGATGATTATCATTGTCTAGGGTAATTGCTTAAAAATTGTTATTGGTTATGGGTAGAAAAAAGCTAAACAAGAGAGATTAGACTTAGAGTTCTTGTTCAAAAAAAGAAGAAACAAAAGGGATATAGATAGGATAGGATATAAGGGTAGATTATTGAATATACTTTTAAAAAAAGAAATTAGGCAGAGTCCCAGCACACTCTGGAGTGGGGGGGGTGGGGGGGGCGGGCAGATAGACTCTGCCTGTCACCATACCCACAGCTCCTGCTGAGGGAATCTGCGCGACTAACCACCGCCACATCGAACTGAGGGAACTGACAACTACAGGGGTCCCAGAAGGACAGCCTCAGACCCCGCCCAGAGGTGAGGAGGGGTCACCAGACCCAAGCGCCTATATCCCAGCCAGGGAGAGAGACTTGGGCTCCCATCGGTTCCGGTTCTGCTTCCAGGACCAAGTGCTGTCTGCACAGTCCCAGTGCACTCTGGAGCAGGGGCACATAAACTCTGCCTGTGACAATACCCACAGCTCCTGCTGAGGGAATCTGCACGGCTACTCACCACCACATCGAACTGAGTGAACAGACAACTACAGGAGTCCCTGAAGGGTAGATATAGACCCTGCCCAGAGAGGGGACAGGAGGCACACAAATCTGAGTGCCACAACTGACCAGGAGCCATCTAATCATGAACCACTGAAGCCATGGGAAAACATCAGTGCAAAAAATTATGTAATAATACAAAGAACAACATGATAACTCCAGAAGAGAGTGACGATCTTACAAATACAAGACCTGAACTGAGCAATGAAGAGGAAAAAAAAGGAAGCAACACCAAAAATTCCTTTTTGATGATCATCGAAGCTCTCAAAGAAGATATGAAAAAAAGCCTTAAAGAAATAGAAGAAAATACAAACAAAAAATTGGAAGACATGAACAAATCTATGAAAGAAATGTGCCAGGAACTGAAAGCTGAAATAAAAGCTGAAATAAAAGCTGAAATAGAAGCAATAAAAAAGGCAAAAAATGAGGCAAAGATGGAAATAGAAAACCTGAAGAAAAAAGCTGGAACCACAGATAAAAGCATAGCAAACAGAGTTCAAGAGATGGAGGATAGAATCTCTGAAGTGGAAGACTCAGTAGCTCAAATAGATATATCAGTCAAAGAAAATAGTAAAACTAAAAAAGCCATAACTCAAAATGTTCAGGAAATCTGGGACACCATGAAAAGACCTAATTTGAGAATAATAGGAATGGAAGAAGAAGAAGAATACCAGCTCAAAGGCACAGATATTGTTTTCAATAAAATCATAGAAGAAAACTTTCCTAACCTCAAGAAGGAAATGCCTATAAAGATACAAGAAGCTTACAGAACACCAAGTAGATATGATCCCATAAAAAAGTCAGCGCGCCACATGATAATCAAGCTACAAAACATACAGAACAAAGAAAAAACTTTAAGAGCTGCAAAAGGGCCAACTCACATAAAAGGCAGATCCATCAAAATAACGCCTGACTATTCAATGGAAATGATGAAAGCTAGAAGGGCTTGGTCAGAAGTTATACAGACACTAAAAGAGCATGGCTGCCAAACTAGAATACTATACCCTGCAAAATTATCAATCACCATAGATGGAGTAAACAAGGTAGTTCAGGACAAAGTCAGACTGAAAGAATATCTATCTACCAATCCAGCACTACAGAGAGTATTAGAGGGAAAACTCCAACCTAAGGACCCCAGATACACCCACGAAATCACAAACTATCAATAAGTCCACAAAAGAATACTCTAGAGAAAGGAAATACAAACAAGTTGCCACCAAAAATGGCAGGAAATATGAATCAATGATCACTAATTTCCCTTAATATCAATGGTCTCAACTCTCCTATAAAACGTCACACACTAACAAGATGGATACAACAACAAAAGTCATCCTTCTGTTGTCTACAAGAAACACACCTAAACTGCAAAGACAGACACAGGCTTAGAATAAAGAGTTGGGAAAAGATTTTCCAGTCAAACGGTCCTAAGAAACAAGCAGGGGTTGCAATCCTAACATCTAACAATGTAGACTTTAAGCTAAAAGCAATTAAAAGGGACCAAGATGGTCACTACTTACTCATCACAGGAAAAATTGGTCAAGAGGAGATTTCAATCTTAAATATTTAAGCCCCTATATAGGGGCACCTACATATGTAAAAGAAACACTGCTAAAGTTCGAATCCCACATCAATTCTTACACCCTAATAGTGGGAGACTTCAATACCCCACTTTCAACCCTGGATAGATCAACCAACCAGACAGAGCCTCAACAGAGAAATAAGGAGTCTAAATGAGGTTATGATGCAAATGGATTTAATAGATATCTACAGAACTTTCCACCAAAGGCAAAGGAATATACATGTTTCTCAGCTCCTCATGGAACTTTCTCCAAAATTGACCACATAATTGGTCATAAAGCAAATATCAGCAGATACAAAAAAATGGAAATAATCCCTTGTAACATATCGGACCACCAGGGCCTAAAGTTAGAGTTCAACAACATCAAAACACAAAGAAAGCCTACCAACTCATGGAAACTAAACATCAATCAGCTGAACCATTTCTCGGTCAAGGAAGAAATTAAGAAAGAAATCAAAATCTTCCTAGAATTCAATGAAAATGAATCTACAACGTATCCAAACATGTGGGACACAATGAAAGCAGTCTTAAGAGGAAAATTCATAGCGCTAGATGCCTATATGAAAAACCTTGAGAAATCCCATACTAGAGACCTAACAGTGCTGCTGTAAGCCTTAGAACAATTAAAAGAGAACTCACCTAGGAGGAGTAGATGGCAGGAAATAATCAAACTTAGAGCAGAAATCAATACAATTGAAACAAAAAGAACAATACAAAGAATCAACGAATCTAAGAGTTAGTTCTTTGAGAAACTTAACAACATAGATAAGCCCTTAGCCAAACTAATCAAAAAACAGAGAGAGAGAGTGTTCAAATCAACAAAATCAGAAATGAAAAGGGGGACATAACAACAGACCACCAAAAAATACAGAGAATTCTCAGATCATATTTTGAAAATCTGTATTCCACAAAAATGGAAAACCTAGAAAAATGGACAGCTTTCTGGACAGGTACCATCTACCAAAACTAAATGAAGATCAGATTAATTTGCTAAACAGGCCTATAACTCTTAAGGAAATTGAAGCTGTCATTAAAAATCTCCCCAAAAATAAAAGCCCTGGTCTATATGGTTTCAGTGCCGAATTCTACCAGACATTCAAAGAAGAATTACTACCGTTACTCCTCAAACTATTTCACACAGTAGAAACGGAAGGAATATTGCCAATTTCCTTTTATGAGGCCACAATCACCCTAATACCCAAGCCATTCAAAGACACAACAAAGAAGGAGAATTACAGACCAATTTGCCTCATGAATATTGATGCAAAAATTCTCAACAAAATCTTGGCAAACCATATACAACAATGTATAAAAGATATCATCCACCATGACCAAGTAAGCTTCATCCCAGACATGCAGCGCTGGTTTAACATATGAAAAACTGTAAATGTTATCCATCATATAAACAAACTAAAGGAACAAAAATCACATGATCATATCCTTAGATGCTGAAAAATCCTTTAACAAAATCCAGCACTCCTTTATGATTAAAGCCCTGGAGAGATCAGGAATACAGGGAGAATACCTAAATATAATAAAAGCGATTTACAAGAAGCCAACAGCCAGTATCAAACTTAAAGGAGAAAAACTCAAAGCATTCCCACTAAAGTCAGGAACTAGACAAGGATGTCCTCTCTCCCCTTATCTATTCAATATAGTTCTCTAAGTTTTAGCTAAAGCAATAAGAGAACAAAAGGAGATTAAGGGCATACAAATTGGAAAAGAAGAAGTGAAGCTATCTCTATTTGCAGATGATATGATTGTATATATAAGTGACCCACAAAACTCTTCCAAGGAACTGCTACAGCTGATAAACACCTTCAGCAATGTAGCAAGATACAAGATTAACTCAAAGAAATCAGTAGCCCTTCTATACACTAAAGATAGAAGAGATGAAAAAGAAATAAGGGAAACATTACTCTTCATAATAGCTACAAATAGTATTAAATGCCTTGGAGTAACTATAACCAAAGAAGTAACAGACCTATTTGACAAAAATTTTAAATCACTGAAGAAAGAAATTGAAGAAGATATCAGGAAATGGAAAGCTCTCCCATGTTCCTGGATTGGTAGGATCAACATAGTAAAAATGGCAATTCTACCAAAGGCAATCTACAGATTCAATGCACTGCCCATCAAAATCCCAACACAATACTTTTTGGACCTTGAAAGAACAATACTCAATTTCATTTGGAATAACAGGAAAGCCAGGATTGCCAAAATAATTTTACTCAATAAAAGAACCTCAGGAGGTATCACCATCCCTGACTTCAAGCTATACTATAGAGCTACAGTAATAAACACAGCCTGGTAAAGGCATAAAAACAGACTTGTGGACCAATGGAATAGAATTGAGGATCCAGACATTAACCCAAAAACCTATGAACACCTGATCTTTGACAAAGAGGCCCAAAACATTCAATGGAAAAAAGATAGTATATTTAACAAATGGTGTTGGCATAGCTGGATGGATGTGTGCCGAAAAATGCAAATAGATTCGAGCCTGTCACCCTGCACAAAACTCAAATCCAAGTGGATCAAAACCTCAACTTTAACCCAACCACTTTGAACTTAACAGAAAAGAAAGTGGGAAATACACTTCTACAAATTGGCACAGGTGACCATTTCCTAAATATAACACCAGTGGCACAGACACTAAGACCAACAATCAATAAGTTGGATCTCCTGAAGCTGGGAAGCTTCTGCAAAGCCAAGGACAATGTCAATAGGACAAAACGCCAGCCTACAGAATGGGAAAAGATTTTCACCAACCCTACAAGTGATAGAGGACTGATCCCTAAGGTATATAAAGAGCTCAACAATTTAGAGCCCAAAACCTTGAATAACCCTATCAAAAATGGGGTTCAGATCTAAAAAGGGAATTCTCAACAGAGGAACTATGAATGGCTGAAAGGCACATGAAAAAGTGCTCTTAATCTTTAGTTATCAGAGAAATGCAAATCAAAACAACTTTGAGATACCACCTAACACCTATTAGAGTGGCTAAGATAAAAGGCACAGATGACAGCCTATGTTGGAGAGGATGTGGAACAAGGGGAACACTCCTCCATTGTTGGTGGGAGTGTAAACTTGTGCAGCCACTTTGGAATGCAATATGGTGGTTTCTCAGAAAATTGAGAATCAATCTCCCCTAGACCCAGCAATACCACTTCTGGGTGTATACCCTAAAGAGGCACATTCACACTCCAAAGGTATTAGCTCAACTATGTTCATAGCAGCATTATTTGTAATAGCAAGAACCTGGAAACAACCTAGATGTCCCTCAACTGAAGAATGGATTAACAAACTGTGGTACATCTACACAATGGAATACTACTCAACAGTAAGAAAAA
>PVIH01009750.1:57889-80126 GCA_004025045.1 Sigmodon hispidus | reverse complement strand
CTGTACATTTTGTTAGGAGTTCTCTCAAGCAGGACTGCTTTTATTATGAACAATGTGACATGTGTTGAGTCTACATGTGTTTTGCACATGTGTGCTCATTTATAAATCACAGTCTTAGTTATGGAATTGTAACTTGTTTTTAATCTGTGTATGTGCTCAAGTGTTTGTTAGTGTGAGTGCAAGTGTGTAGGTGATAGAACACTGTGAAGGATCAGAGGGCAACATCAGGTTGCTGACCTCTATCTAACTTTTCCTAGAATTCTCCTGTTTTTACCTTTCATCTCACTGTAGGTATGCTGGGATTATAAATACACGCTATTGAGTCCTGAAAAAAAAAAAAAAATGGGTGCCCTAAACTCCACCAGCCTCATCATTATTGTAGTGATTCCAAGGTCCCTTTTCTTCCTTGCTTGCCCATTCCAAGAGACCTAACTGATGAAAGGTAAAGAAAATAGACATTTTAGGTAAAAGTATGTTTTCACAAACCTACTTTCTTATTCTATAACAATATGTTTGGTAACAAGACTGATGAATATGATACACACACACACACACACACAAAAAACCATTAAAAATATACTGTCACCACAGTGGGGGAGGGGGGTCACTGGGGTTTTCTAGTTGCTAAGCCCAGCTCTAGTTTTAGTGAGAAACCTCGTCTCAAGGAAATAAGATGAAGAGTGACAACACAGGACAACTGTCATCTTCCTTTGGACTCTGTGTGTATATAGTGTGTATAGGCACATAGACCAGAACACATACACACACACACACACACACACACACACACACACACAACACTATTATGCAAATCTGAGGCAAGCCTAGTCTATATATTTCCAGGCTAGTCATGGGTACCTAATGAGACTCTGTTTCAAAATATAAAATAAAATAGTAAAACAAAAGTGAGATGAGATGGTATTAATTCTTTGCATAATTTAAATTACTATGTTAAATCTGGACAGTGATTTGTACTTGAATGTTTTTATCAACTTGGTATTTGCCTTGAGTGTAAAACTTCTCTGTACAATATTATTAGCCAGAGTTACACTGTGTTCCCTGTTTCTTTGCATGAAGTATGACTCCTTTAACCCTGCCCAAATATCTGGTCTTTATTAATCTAACAGTAAATTCTTTCATGCAGTAGATACTACAGATGTATATAACTCAGGCACAAATTATCACAGAAGCTAATACTTGAGGGGCAAAATGAAATTGCATGTTCCATTTACATGGGCACATAGATTGCAAAGCCAGATGTTAAGAACAGATGCCAAGGAGGCATTTTTCTTACCCTCTGTCTGACTTGCAGTTATGAATCTGCCATTTATCACCTCGAATGGGAACAGTTAATTTGACAATGAGCATGTTGGTTATTAACTATTTCTATATGAGTTCTATGTTTATGAAATCTGATTTGTATAGATGGGGTTAAAGACCCACTACTAACATGATTTCTGTGTTTTTAGTTTACCAACATATATAACGTGGACAGGGGATTGTATGCCCTCTCATGTGGATGAACATAAATTGGGTGTTGGCAAAGAAATAATGAAAATGTCATGACTAAAATATAGCATGGTTAATCTAATTGTAGATTCTTAGTATCTGAAAATCAGAACCTCATTTGGATGCATAAACATAGCAATCGTTACTTACTTTATATTATTTGGTTGTAACTGAAACAATCATCAAAATATTTCTGGCAATGTTTAGACTTTAATCATCAAATTTGATTTAATTTTTTTCTCCACTAAGGCATAATTTTTCAATAGAGAGAACACCATCTTGCAAGTTGTTTATTAGTTATACCAATGTAAAAATATTTTCAAGCAGACAATTTCTATAGTTTGATAGGAAACTAAAATTTAAAAATAATACTCTTTAAGAAAGAGGTTTGGGCTGGTGATATGACTCCGCATGGATAGGTACTTGCCACTAAGTATGGCAAAATAAGTTCAATGTCTGAGTCTCACATGGTAGAAATAGAGAGGTGAGTGCAGACAGTTTTCCTCTGATATGCACATCTGCATTTAAAACAGGTCTGGACAATTTTAAAATAAGCATGTCGGAATGTATTCTATGTGTAAGTTCATGTTAATTTGGTGAAATGATCACTATCTTATTTTATTTTTCCTAAGGCTTGTGTGTGTGGGTCTTCTTTCTTAGACTGTCTGCCTTCCTCTGTCCATCCTTGCTTGCTTCCCTCCCTTGGTGTTGAGGGTGGGATCAGAGTTTCTAGAAGATTTTATTTTGTTACTCTCAGTCTACATTGCCTAAATTTTTATGTAATCAAAAAAATAGTCAACTATTTTAGTCAGAGGGTTGAAAAATGCATTGAATTCTGTGCTGAGGAAGTCTGAGTATGTGTGATAATTCAAGTTTTACATAAGCTGATGACTTTAATAAGTACCAAATGAATCGGCTTAAATGTTTTCCCTACTTACAGGTTGCTTGGCTAACAGGAATCCTTCATTTCTCTGAACACACATGCAGGCCCAGATCCTGCCTAACTTCTATTCTGAGAACGTTTATTACATACCGAGCTTTAGTCAGTACCGTGTTTTCAAAGCTCTTCGAAAGTTACTTAGGCTGTGTCAATGAAGTTGATTGAATATTCCATAAGTAAGTGCAAGATGAACAGATGGGTAATTGTGTGTATAAAAAGCTAAATGGGATTGTGTGGAAGACTAAGACATGAGCTACGACTGTAAAGTGTTAGGTATTTTTAATGGAAAATGTATTGCAAGTCTCACAATCCTATAGTTTATCTTTAAAGTAATACCAACAGCCAATAGCCAACAGCCAAGAGATGTACATTTTGCCTATTTCTCTCTCTCTCTCTCTCTCTCTCTCTCTCTCTCTTACACACACACACACACACACACACACACACACACACACACACACACACACACACAGAGGAGAGTGAGAAGACTGAGATCCAGTTTCAGGAATAGTCTTGTGGGCCTGAGAGTCAGCTCAGCTGTCAGGAGCACTTGCTCTTTCCAAGGACTTAGTTTTTTTTTTTTAGGTGGCTCACAACCACTCTTCACTCCAACTTCAAAAGGTTTGATACCCTCTTTAGGCCCCTGTGGGAACTGTACTCATATTCATAAATCCATACACATAATTAAAATTAAAATAAAACCTTTTACAAAAGATTATTACATTTCGCTCCTACTCTGAAGAACGTACAAGCATCTCACTGTTTTAACTTAAAATTAGATTTAAGCTATGGCTGAATCGTGATGTTTACAGTTTTCAGATTCAAATTTCACTGACAATTGATGATTCTACCAATTGCCTGTGTGCTGTGTACCATATATAAGAAATTTTGTTGGTTCTACATAATTAATATTGACAAACTAAATATTGGTTGGTCAGCTCAGTGTCAAGTTGTAGCAGCAGTAGTTCAGAGTCCCTAGAAGGACAGTCAACAGCTTTGAGCCAAGATGTGAAATCTGTCAAATGTGGGACTTGGTATTACCCCCACTGGGCAGGCAGGGGATCTTGTATATGATTAAAAGGAACAAGCAATTTTCATACAGTAGATAGAAATGTTGTGTTTCTGAAGTCGGACCTGGTATCTGGGTTCAAGGGAGTATTTACAGCAGGACACACTACACAAGTGTGGACCATTTGATTGCATCCTCAGAAGAGAAATAGAAAATATTGCCAAATTCTATTTCGTATTATAATAAAAACTGGCACCAGATATTGGGAAAAAGCTAAAATATCAGAGACAGGAACAAACCATAGTCACTTCTCACTCAGCTAACTCTCAGGTCTATCTACACAAATCTTTAGACTCTAAGCTTCTCTGTTCTCAGCTGGAAAGGGTAGTTTCAGGAGAAGCTGTACTCTCTCTTTCTCTCTCTCTCTCTCTCTCTCTCTCTCTCTCTCTCTCTCTCTGCCCAGCTATTTCATTTCCTGGTTCATCTTTTAGGCCTTGAACTCACAGAGATTCAGGTCTGCCTCCCGAGTGATGAGATTAAAGGCTTGGACCACTACTCCCTGACCTTCCTGGCTTGGCTCTGTCCTCTGATATTCCAGACTATTATTATTGAATATATAATATATTGCCACAGGAGAAATGTACTGTAACTACTAAGAAATGAATGGGCTCAATGCTTAAAACAGTTAACCTGCCCTCACTCTGTGTGTGTGTATGTATTTTTGTCTGTGTATATGTATATGTATAGTTAAATATGAAATGTCTCCAGCAAACTTATGTGGTAAGATCATCTGGTAGAGGTTTTGTTTTGTAAGGTTCTGTAATTTTCAATAGGTCCTGGTTAAAATATGCAGTTCTGAAACAGAATCAGTAAGTCTTCATGGGTCTGAGTTAGGTTCTCTGCTTATATGTTAGGCTGTTAGCTTGGTGTTTTCATGGGATTCCTAACAGCTGGGATAGTGTTCCTCTGACTCTTTTGCTTACTCTTGGGATCCTTTTTCTCCTACTGAATTGCCTTGCTCAGCAGTGATACACAGGTCTGTGCCCAGTATCCTTGTTAGGTAGTATTAGGCTAACACCCCTGGGTGTTCTGCTGCTTTCTGAGGGCAAAGGGAAGAGCATGGATCTGGGGGAGGAGCAGTGGATCTGGGGGAGGAGCGGTGGATCTGGGGGAGGAGCGGTGGTGGGAACTGGGAGGAACAGAGGAGGGAAACTGTGGTCAGGATGTATTAAGAACAAAAACTAAAGAAACAAAAATTATACTTTTTTTTTAAAGGAGTTTCTTGGGGCATGCCTTTGGTGGTTTTACCTGATTACCAGGCCCTTTCTCTTTCTGTATCCTGTCCTCCTGGAGGTGAAAATCTCACTCACCACATCCTCTCCCCAGGAATATCCTGCCTCAGCATTCACCCCAGTCAGCAGACTGGGGGGAAGACTGTGCATTGAGGCCTTTGATTCCTCAAGCCATAATAAATGTTTGCTCCTTTGAAATTGTGAATGTCAGGAATTTGGTCACAGCTATGTAAAAGTAATTCTTTCCATGTTGCTATCTAACTATGTATCTATCTATTATCTGCATACTTGTCATCTATCTATAAATCTATTACCTATCAATGCATCCCTCATTTATCTATCATCTGTTATGTTTGTACTTCTCAAATCACTGTGTATGTAGTTTCACATGTCCTCCAAAGTTTGTATTTTGGTCATTTGTTCGCAAGTGTGCAATATAAGCTGTTCCCTGGCCATGGGTTCATGAACTGACTCCAGGAGAAGATTCAGACCATAGAAAAGATGAATCCTGCCCCCTCCCACACACACACACCATTTCCATTGCTGTATTAGTTACTTTTCTTATTGCTTTGAAAAAGTACATAACAGGAACACCTAAAGGAATAAAGGATTCCCATTGGATCACAGTTTGGGGCACAGTTCACCATTGCTGAGAAGGTGTGAAGTCTAGGCTGTGGTTGCTGTACCAGGAGGTAGCTGGTCACACTGAGTCCATAGGCAGGAAGCAGAGACAGATGAATGCTGGTGCTCAACTCAATTTCCTGTTTCCACTCAGTCTCAGTCCCCAGATTATGGGATACTTCCTCCCAGATTCAGGACAGGACTGCAGTACTCAGTTAAACCTCTGTGGTGACATCCTCACAGACACACTCACAAACAATTTCTGGGTGATTCAAATCCTGTCAGATTGAATTTCATCAGCTTTCTCTATGGATTCAACAATCTAGTCTGAGACTTCTAATTCTCTAGAACCATGAGCCTAATAAATGTCTCTCCTCCAAGATAGAGCAACATAAAATAGACTAACACACGATCGCATAAATAGTATTGTTTACCCGTTTCAGTTTCAGTGGCTAATCCAACATTAGTTAGGATAAACACAGCAACAAAAGACATCCTCTTTTATTTTCTAAACCCCTTTAATACAAAACTTGAATGCACACAGGGACTTCATCTCTCCTAGGAAACCTGGGGAATAGTTATGAAATAAAACCTTCCATTTGGGTCTTCCCAGAGCTAATATATGTCAGAGAAATGTTTATTTTTTACATAGCTATTAGTGACAATTACTGAATGGTTTAAGAGCTCTGATTATTTTGTTAATGCAAATTTGGCCCTCTTAACATTTCAATAATTTTATTTTATGACTTAGATAAATATGATCCACCAAGGAAAAAATGACTGAAAATATAATAGCCATCAGGTCTTAGGTTTTGTTTTTTCATCTGCAGATCTGAAAAATACATTCCATTTCCATCCACAACTTCTTTTCTTAAAAGTTGTCTTAAGAACTTTATCTGCATGAAATGTCTAGTAAATTTTAAGTAACTGGAAAAATTTCAGAGATGTTATGATTAAATTACTAGGAATAAAAAAAATCATACATGCTTGGGATTTCAGAACGATTTGGTTAAACAGCCATAGTTGTCCATATTTATGAAGTGGGCTAGGCACTCACTGCCTTCTCTGGGCCTCTCTTATCTTGTCTCTCTACTTACAAAATCGCTGAGATTTTGTGCTTTTGTGTGAGATGAAGAAAACTACAATGACAAGATTAACCCAGTGTGGGAAGAAGGGCTATTTTTCAGGAAAATTGTTTTTCAGCATTTTCTTTGTCTGTTAGTAGTATTGAAATCTTCAGACACAGGCTGGGAATTGATTCAATGGTCAAGAGCACTTACAACTTTCTAGGGGATCTCATTTGGTTCCCAGAACTCAGGTAGGACAACTCACAGCCACCTATGACTCCAGCTCTACGGGATCTAGCACACACACACACACACACACACACACACACACACATATCGTTACAAATATACACCCACCACCACATCACACACACTAAAGCTGAATAAACATCTAACTTTTCTCTTGGCTATTGGACAGTAGTTTGCTAAAACAAAGAGACATAATAAGCCTGAGTCTTCACAGAGTCAATTTTCTTTGCAGTTTCTTCTAAAGCTTTCATAAAATATTGGGGTATAGTGGAGACATAAGACATGAGACATTTCAAAAGTCACTGGTATTTTCCTCTTGGAAACCTGAAACCATTCTGTGATCTGGGCTTTCATTTATACATGTACTTGAAGATATCTAAAGATTAATTTTTAATTATGTGCATGCATATGCGTCTGTGTGTGGGTATGTGCACATTGAGTGTAGATGCTTCTTGAGATTAGAGGGCTTGGATCTTCTAGAATTGAGTAGGTGGTTGTGAGGATCCTGACATGGATGCTGGGAACCAGGTCTTTTGCAAAAGAACCATGTACATCTTGGCCACTGAGGCATCTCTTCAGCTTGAGAAAAGTAGTTTCAAAAGAACTTGTGTTGAGATATACCATGTCAAAGAAAGGTGTAGAGTAAATGTGGGATTTATAATTAGATTTATAGAGCTTTCCAAAGGAATGAAAATCTCAGAAAAGGTCATAATCCCAAGGGCCCATAAATGAGCCCAGTGTTTCACGCCTTTCCAGTATGTAGGATGCACAAATGCCTGAGAGGCTTCCCTCAATGGCTGATCCCACTTTCACTTAACTGCTCATTATTTTCAGAAGTTCTCTAAAAGTTACAGACCTATCAATATCTCTCTTGATAATTGAAAGGAAGCTGAAAAAGGAAAAGCCAGTTTTCTACAACTGAAGCATCAGGATAAGGAATGTGGAAAGGACAGTAAAGATTTCCTAAATTAATTTTAGCTCAATGTTTTCTAAGTCATGTAAGTCACTAAAGGATAAGGTATACTATGGAAGTACAAATGGGAAGTCCTTAAAATCCTAATTTACATCATCTTCCTTTCTTATAGCAAGCATGCATTTGTCATTTTTCACCCTTTCATCTTGGCCTTCATTTGTCTGTGAGGCCTGCCAGCTTCCTGTCAAGGCAACAACACAAAGACCCCGAGCAAGGGTAAGTTAGTGTCATTAATAACCCGACTTGTTCTGCCCCCACCTCATTTAAAGTAATGGACCATATGTGGCCATTTTTCTTTCAACTGTATCCAAGAACATTTCAGCACAGGAGAGGGGGCTGTGAACTTGCTCATGACCACAAGCTCACATTTATTTGCCAATTAAGACAAGGAGCGTCAGGAGCAATACTTCATTCCTCTTGACTAAAGTCACCCTCAATTATCTGTCTATGAGTTGTATCATGAGCCAGAATAATTACACTTTAGTTACTTAAGTTATTGTAGGAGAATTTATTTCTGAGACTCTAACAGGGTTTCTATATTTGGAAAGCTGTCATAATGCACAGAGACTTCATCATCCAGACCCATTTTGCATAGAGAGGTTTCCACCTCTTCCTCGCCCACTAAAATTGATTGGCTAAATTTTCATTTGTATCTGAAAATACTAAAAAGTGATGTGCAGCACAGAAGTTTAGAGAGCATTGGAGGAAAAGGACATGGTTTTTAGGCAGTAGCAATTGTTAATTTTAGAGTCCACCATAGATTATTTCAGGGTGCAATATGTTTTGAAAAATGAACTGGTATGTAGCTGTCATCAAAGGGAATGGTGCTTGATAGAGAGCTGCTGCATGTTTCAGATATGCAGAGGATGGTTGAATGAACTCTCTCCACAGGAAACTGATGCCCCCAAGAGAAAGATAGCTTCAGCACACAGTCAAATTCAAAACACCCTAGGGGTGAGCAGAGGGTTGGTTGGCAATTGCCCCCCCCCCCCCCCCCGACTCCCATTAAGCCTCTTTATTCTGGGCTAGAAGCTTAGTTTGACAGATCATTCCAGAATGTGTCAAGAGTACTTCCAGTATTGTTCCATGAATGGACAGTCTGTGATTGAGTTCTGAAATGATACCAAGGCAAGAACATCAGTTCTTTGGTCCTTGGACTTAGAGCTGGCAAGTCTATGGCTTGATCCTGGAGAAAGCCTCATGTAACTGTTATGATCATACCCACAAGCCAAGTCCTACCCCACTGAGTTCCAGCCCCAGATTCTTAAAACAATATCCTTTGACATACAGCCTGGTTAATGGTCTCTGGTTGGTCCAGAAGCTCTGGAACTCAGAGCTGGCCCTTTTCCTTGGTGTTGTAATGGTTTCTGGCTGGGACTTTTCAGAGGTTTGGTCCCACTCTCAGCCCCACTTAGCCTCAAATAATCACACACAGGCTTATATTATTTTTATGCTGATTGACCTAGAGCCCAGGCATAAAACTTGATAACTCCTTCATCTGAACTCACCCCATCTTGCTCAGCCGTGCAGCTCAGTACCTTTTCTCAGAGCAGCATTTCAACTTCTTTCCTCTGTGTCTCCTGGTATCTGCATTGTCTCTCTGGTGGCTCTGTGATGTCTATCCTGTTCTGTGATGTTCCCGAGTTTTCTTAGCCTGGTAGCTCTGCCCACACTTTCTGTCTGCCTTTGTCTAATCATCTTTTACTAAACTAATAGGCAGGACAAATATTTACAACATACCGTAATCCCACTACACCTCGGTGTCCAGATGAAATGGGCTCAGGCATGGGTGACACCTCTGCCTCTGTCCACAATGTTTTAATGTTGACGTCTATAAGGAGTAGTTGACAGGAACAACAATCACAGATTGGAGTCCATTCTATTTAGCCAGTAACTTGTAGACAAGAACTAGAGTATTCATTTATGGGAAAAAATATTTCTTAGAGTCAGGTTTATTGTTGCAGAAATTTTTCTAAAATTAAAAGCAAATGAATTCAGAAAAATATGTAGTCTGTAATTAAAAATACATGAATTTTACTAAAAAAGGTAACAAAGGCTTCCTGAGTAGGCCAAAATCTACTTCTCTACTTCACATTATATCTAAGATGCATGTAAAAATAGCAAAGAATTTAAAAAAATGAAAATTTAGAAATTAGAGCATCAATGATATCCAATGTTCTTTTTTAAATTTTCTACCTCAGTTTATTGATTTTCATTGATCTTAAGAGAGTTGACACTAGTCATTCTTGATCACCTTTTTGCTAAAGGAATCTTTCTATTGGTTCTTATTCTCATTATTTTCTTTAACTTTCATTGAATTATAGAATAAGATGGATTTTCAAAATTTTCAGCATGTATTTTTCTCTACCAAATTAAAAGCAGAAAGAACTCTTTGATTATTTGTCATTTTCACCTTCAATACACTTGTTTTATAAAAAAATTGAGTTGATAAGCAGACACAGTATTATAAGCATGTAAAAAACTAAAAACAAAAGTAACATAATTAAATTTGCTCTGTTGGGTCATTTTATCCAGTTTACTTAAGTCTGCTGTTAGTAGTTATTTAATCATAACCATAGAGGAGACTAAACTCTCCTGGTGCGTTTCCTTTCTGTGTGTGGAGAAAACAGCCAGCTATTCTGGATAATGCTTGCTCTAGTTACAGCACTGTCTGTTCGTGTCTTAAAATGAGATTGGAAGCTGCACTTACAAAGATCTACATTCTGGGTTCAAGTCAGACAGTGACATTTATCAGCTTTTAACACCCAGCCTTCCGGTTCTCAGTGTTCTCATTTTAAGTTCTGGTATTAGGTGAGAAGTAGTCCAGATCTCAGAGACATTGTAAGGATAAACTGAGATCTGTGCAAAAATTTATTAAAATTAAGCATCTTTCAAGAAATTATATTTATTTTTACGGTGTCTGCAGCATTTGAGTTAAAATGAGGTTCAAACTATACCATTTTGACAGACTGATTTAAAGGTTTTGAGGTATCATTTGCTTTTCTGTCCCCAGTGTTTATGATGACTTCTTACCCATAATCCACCATGTGAGTGCTGGGGTGATTTCATGCATTAGAAGAGAAACAGATGGTTTTCCAGCCATAAGTAAGGTGAGCTGAAACTGTTGCTCTTGTGGGTGGGCCAGACCTTTGCTAGGGAGCTACAGAGAACACTCCTGAGCATGACTTACTAAGCTAACACTCAACAATAATGAACATTTTGGGAGCCAAGCTTCATCCTAGCAGGCCTTGTCAGTACACATAGCAGCATCGCCCATGGCTTGTTGGTTACTGTAGGTCTTCCCTGTGCAGAAAAGCACGCACTATGTGGAGCCCAGCTGTCACTTTCATTCATTCTTCTTCCCATAATGATTTCATTATATTTCATTCTTGTGTTCAATGAATAAGTACAGCCAATTAACAAGTATATTCCAAGTGCTTTTTAATGTAATGTTTATATAATCCATCGGTTAGGGCTTAGTGTGGTGCTTTGCCTTGTATTGATTTAATTAGCACATTACACTGTTTGATTGTCAGGAATGTGTCCAGTGGGTTCTGGTTTTACTGTTGTTTGAATTTTTTATTCTAACTCTGCAGCTACATAGAAGGTCTGAATTTGAGTCAACTCTTTTTCATACATTTGTTCTGTGTGTTGTTTCCAGTGTTTAAAGCCTCAGAAATGAAGTGCATAGCAGTTTTTAATAAAAATATTTGAATCATTTTTGAAAAAAAAACCACTAATGTAATTTGATATTACCTTTAGAGAAAAATCTTATAGTTTAAGAAAAGTTAACCATAAGATGCAGAAGGCTGATGAAAAATGACTATTAATTTAATCTTAGATTTAAACAGTCCTTGCAAATGATCGCAATTTCTACAGCCAACATTTTCATTTTTACATTTCCTTGAAATCTATAGGAAATCATGGGGGTGGGACAGACTTTCCAATCACTACCCTTAGATCTCTGACTTACTCAATAGTAACTTGAATCTTTATCTCAGATTCTCTATTTAGTGTCTCCATTTCTAACTGAGCTGAGTGGCTAAGAGAGGGCCAAAGCAAGCTGAAGGGCAGTTCCATTAACTGAAACAAACAGAGATGTGGAAGTTTGAGCCTGTATATGCAACTGCATGTATATAGCTCATAAATATGCTGATGCACAAAATATGCATGCTGCATACCACAATTGTCTCATTAAAAATAAAAAAATAGTACCTCTGCAAGCAGACAACATTCCAGATTCTAAAATTCTCCATCCTGACTGAAGGCTTGTCTTCATGGAACGCTTGTCTGTTCTCATCATTGCTTCCACGGGTATTTGGGATGCAGCACACTCTGATGCTTCAGAGTCGGCAGAACCTGTATGAAAGGGGTCAGAATGAAGTTCAAGTATCTATTGCATGGCAACTGGTGAGATGACAAGGTGACTCTTCATGTAACCCTCGTTGGCCTCGAACAAAGGACAATCCACAGTGGATTTGAATTTAGGGCAATTTTCTTGTCTCTGGTCTCCTAGTGCTGGGATTATAGGCATGTACCTCAAAAGGTAGCTTAATAGCTATTAGCTTTTAAGTACACTTTTTATTAAGATGAAACATACCAAACACATACCAAGTTTGAGGCTAAGGTTATGCCTTCTTCCAGCACACAAGAAGCTGAACATCACTAGTCCCAGAGAATCATCCACGGGACCGTTCCCCTAGTCTCCTTTAAGCAGCCATTCTCAACCTATGCGTAGTAATCTCTTTGAAAAATCTCTGTCTCCAAAAATATTTACATTATGATTCCTAACATTAGAAAAATTACAGTTATGAAGTAGCAACAGAAATAATTTTGTGGTTGGGAGTCACCACAGCATGAGGAACTGCAATTAAGGAGAAGAGACGCAGACGCTGGGCACTACTGAACCTTGCCTAGAGATCTGGCATGTGCCCTACTCAACAATTTGTGGCACAACATACTTTGACATTGGTCATTGAGAGCTCAAAATAAATAACTTGTCTCTCCAAAGAGAATGGAATCTTAGGGAGAGCTATGAACCTGAACTGTGGGGGCTATTGTTGAGAGTACCCATTTTGTTCTTATAAACACTATATTCACCCTCACTTTCTCCCAAGGAGCACAAATAGCCATGCCTAGGAATTGCTCAGTGAGCCGTGGAGAATGGAGATGAGATTAAATTGAGTGAAATAATTTCAGTGCCTGGGAACCCTTAAAAGGCATGTAAACAGAAAGAGCTTTGCTGAGAGAGGACTCTCACTAAGGGATGCTGATTCTTGTCTCTTTACCAGCCACACTTTGGCTTTAATTTGAAACAGAGTCCTGGTTGGCCTCTATTTGAAACTGTACTCACTCAGTTATTTTATTATGTTAGCTTAGAACAAAAGTAATGAATGAAATAATCTATTTGTAGCATTTATCAAAAATATACACAGTATTTAACTATATAAGTGAGGGCCATAGATGCTCAGAATACTTTTTTTATTTGTAACCAAGTTTACAAACAGTCTAAAATAAACTAGGAAAATAATTTTTTTTAACAGCACATGTAGCTTTCTTTGCTAAAGTGCCATCAGGTCTGTTCTGCCTTTTCCTGACCTTGTTTAGTGCTATTTAAAATGCAGGGGCAGGGAGGTCATAGGAAAAACACAAAGAGGGCTCCTTGAACTGTGCCTTGGGAGTTTCACATTATTTTCTATTTGTTACTGTCATTTTCTAGGATGGCTTCGTGTGACATTCAGGTGCTCCTGCTCACCAGAGCAAGACTGTTTTATTCACAGTTGATTAGAAACCCTTTAATTGTTAAGAGTGTCTGTCTGGGAATAAAGGGCACAAAGAAAAGCCTGCCATGTCTATGACGGTTAAACTCCAAGTCCATTTCTAAGGATTCGTGCATCAAAATAAAGGTTTGAGAAACTCCAACAATTTCTGAATAAAGTTCTAATTTTCTCAGTTGGCTGTGTGCATAGGAAATGCTGGGCCATGTTTTCAGAGTCCACAGCGTTAACTATTCCTTCAGAGTAGATGGTTGGTGCCTCAGTGATCCCATGCTCTACACATAGACATAAATATTATAAATATTGCATAAAATTGGTACCAGATTTAAGTTTTACTCCCTCTTTGTTGTTGACTTGTTGCTAAGACAGATAGAAAGGAATAAAACCTAGTTACTCATTTTTTTTATTTTTGAGATTTTCATATCTTTCTACAAAGAGATATTATTTTATTTGTGCCCCATTTATCCCCATCAAGTCCCCTCATTTATTTTATCTTATTCCCTATTATCTTCATATCTTTTTAAAATTACCCACTGAGTTCAGTCATGCTGCCCACACGCACATATGTTTTATCAAATCAAATGTTCATAAAACAATAAATGCTATAAATCAGTTGAAATAAAAGGAGATCAGGAAATAAAACTATTTTTGGACTATTTTGATTTTTATCGAACCAGAGCTCACAAGCAACAGGCCATTTCTATCATTCACAAGTGGGCTTGGGTCCTTAAAAAGTTTCTGTAAAGAAAACAGGTCCTGACCCTGAGAACAGCATGGCTTTGCTTCTGCTTTTAGCACCATTTTTGTTATTCTTTAGCTGTCAAACAGTCTCAATAGGTCATTGTCACAAGAATTGTATACAAATTGAGCAGGGTTTTCTTTTCAGCATCTAGTGAAACCATTATCATTCTTTATTACTGAAGTCCATTCTCTCCTAACTAATTATACTATCGGTGCTATCTGAAACACCTACTATGTTTTAAATATTGGCCCTATCTTGATGTTTGCCTAATAAGCCAGTCATTCCAGAAAAAGAAAAAAAAAAAGTTCAGGAAAATAAAGAACCTTTAGCTCTCTTTTGTGACAAGGTAGGCCAACTCCTGCTTGTCTGTATATGAAGTTTATAAATAAGGTTCTACTGGAATTCAGTCTCTTATTCACTCTAAGGAAAAATACACATTTAATATGTCACCAATATAGTCATCTAGTTAGAAATGCTTTGGCTACCATTAATTGGAGGAGGTTCTGTGTTGGCCATTCTAATCTCTTTCAGGATAATCTATAGTTGGGACAGAATTTTCTGGAAAGTCCTCTTCTCAGGGACTGCATCTGTGTTTGCACCCCCACCCCCAACCCCAGTAGCATTTTTCCTTTTGGCCCCTCAGGAGCATCCCTTGGTTGATGCACTATAATTTGTGGAAGTGTTTGTTAGCTGAAAATATTTTCCAAATTTCTGGGACTTTATCAACTAAGCAATCATGCATGTACTCAACTCAGTATTTACATATCAGCTTTAACTCCAGTGTCAGTCCCAGGAGCCTGGACTTTAGAGTTGGCCATCAACAACACATCACAACCTGAAAACAGATCTGTGAAGCAGTAGGATCTTTTGACCTTACACCTTTGTTTATGTTTGGGAGAGAAAATGGTGAAGGTGTAAGGAGATGTTCATTCAAAATGCAACAGCAAGGTTTACTTTCAACACAACACAATCTAGGCAGGAAGCTTGCTCACTGCACCTACACCCAATGTAGAGAGGCAAGGAAGAGCTTGTGAGAAGCCGCACTCACTGCCGCCATTCCAAGATGGCGTCGACATCCTGTGCTCTAATGTGTAAATAAGTAGACTGCGCAGGTGCAAGGGGAATTTCCACTCCTTGTGCTCCGCCTCTCCTGTGGCATCACCTCGCCCGATTGAGCTACAGCCAATCTGAGTCTGACACGTCCTAGGCGGGGGTCAGTTTCCTATATAAGGGATGGGTTTTAGCCGTTTGGAGTCTCCGCCTTGTAAGCTTATGCTCTCCCTCTCAAGATGCATTAAAGCTTTTCTGCAGAAGGATCCTACGTGTGCCGCGTTGTTCTTGCTGGCAAGACGGTGCGCGGGACAAGAGCTGAACACTCCAAATTACAGAAGCTTTTTTATAGGCAAAAATCAAGGCAAGGTTACTTGGCGTCAAGGGTGCAAGTGTGGTGCTGATTGGCTCATGCTTAGGGACTTTTTACAGCCTAACATTCCTGGACCCCACTTGGGTAGGGTGGCTGTTTTACTGCCTTAGGTTTGAATCATCCACGTGTCCTTAGTGCTTAGCTTATTCTTTCTTGGAACTTGGCAAGCCCCTGCCAAGAATGTGAAATTTTACCTTTATAATTCAAAATGGCTACTAGAAAACAGGTTTTCTTGAGCTAAGTTTACTGTCTTCAATTTGCATGCATTTTTTTTAGCATGTTGTTATATGGCACCTGAAATACAGCAATTTATTTGTTTATGTTTAGTTACTTTCAATTTGGAGTTGATATTTTAAGATCTTGTTTCACTGTTCCTATATATGAAATTTTAACATGGTTCAAAAGTGAACCGCACACTAAAATGTAATGTTCAGCAAATTTTTATGTTGTTTATTCCACTAACTTCTTCCCTACCCTCTCTGGAGAATGGTTATCATTGTTCTATATATTTTTTCTGATTTCACAGTTACTTTTTTAAATAAACACTTCTATTCTGTTTTTCTTATAAAGAACAAAGTATTGTAGTATATGCTATTCTTTGAACATTTTTTTTTATTCAATAAGAATAAAAGTCTAGTTATAATAAACTAGAACATTGACAAAATAAGGTATTTACAAAATAGCCTTGCTTTGGTGAAGTGAATGTGACATCGGCACTCCAGAGGCACAAGAATCTAGAGTCCAAGGCCACTTTTGAAACTATTAACTGGAAGGTTAGGGAGTTTTGTGTGTCTATTCATCTTAAGGTTTTAATAAAATCCAACTGCATTGTTTAATATAAATAATTTTACAACAAAATACACAAGCCTGTGACATTTTACAAACTTTAATATTAAAAATTAAAACTAAAATATCTGTTGGTAATTTTGTATTTGGTTTAAAGGTGAAAGCAAGCACTGGGTAGGATTGAGAATATTTCATAATCCTTGAGGAGGTGTTACTCACCAGCATGTCAACAACCTGTTCCTCATTATTGTACGGACCCACACTGGCCTCGAACTCATGATCCTTCTGTCTCTGGAGTGCTAGGTTATCCCATGCATCACCAGGTCATCTATTCTATGAAATGTCTCAGTTTGTCTGTTGTCCTAGTGGGACTTTGAGTACTTTTAAGAATGTGCTCCCTACACAAACTGTGTCTTTTTATTTAATGTGTTAGTTTGTTTGTTTTTTTTTTTTTTCAGTGCTGAGGATGACCTCAACACCTTCTACCTAAGAACTCTCCCAGCTAGCAGACTTCAGAGATGAGTAGAGCTCCTTAGAAAGTGAGTTAGGCTCTACTGATCCAAACATAGGGTTTCCAGTGTGATTCAGGACCTTCTCAAAAAACAAAGGCTATATAGGCTCTTCTCTTGCTGGTCCAACATTATGTCTGATATTTAGATCATTCACTGACTTTATTACTCATCTTTAATGACAGTTCCTGTTTCTTCAACATAAACTATTTTCCTTTTATCTCTTCTACATCCTGTATGTGTCCTCTAATACCAGTGTCCAGTGAAAGGATCTGTATTGTCAAGTCATTTCAATGCTAATGTATGTTTTTCTGTTTTGCTCCTTTGCTGACTGAACAAAGGATGAGGCTCAGTATACACTTCGGAAGATCTGAACTTTTTATGAGCATCTTTATTTTCATGTAATTACTAAAAACTAACATTCTGTAATAATAAATTGTAAATCATTTTAAACATATTAAATGTCAGAAACGGAGACTGAGGAGATGACTCAGAAGTTAAGAGAAAAGGAAATTAATTCCCAGCATCCACATGAGGTGTCTCAGGATCACTTCTAATTCCATCTCCAGGAGAATCTGGTACTCTCTAGTCATCATTAGTTGAGAAGAAAAGGAATAGTCTTTACAGTAAAGGTCATAATCCATACTGGAGCCTAGTGAATTTCTATAGAGAGCAAGGAGGATGGATCCCAGCTGAGGGTTTTTAAGTACTTTAACTTTGAGAGTGTCTGATAAGAAACAATGTATCACTTTCCTGAGGAATACACTGCCCTTTTTGTAACAGCGAAATCCAGAGATGCTCATATCAGTTCTCTAATGAACATATAATTTAAGGAAGCAACCTCTTGCACCAGTAAGAACAATCCAGTTGCATCACTGAAAGTGTTCAGCTTGCTCCCTTATGAATGTTGCTAACTCCCAGATGCAGGTGCTTTAATTTAGGCCCCCTAGCATTGATGCCATCCTGAACAACAACGATCTGTGTTCTTGGAACAGGGAGTTGTTTTTTTAAAGGCCTTTTCTGTGGACCAATGAAGAATGGTGCCCTTTGCGGGGTCTGAGGAGATGGAAGCCTTGGCTTAGCCTCGGGCCCTCCCTTTGAAAGCACCATCCGCAGCCTATGAAGCCACAAAGCAACAGCAAACCAGCCTTTTCTATTCCTATCTTTAACTCCCCTCCACTAGGAATGCCAGGACATTTCTATCAGGGTTCTTCCACAGGGCCCTTTCAGAACACAAATAAAAGAATGAATGCTGGAGTTGAACTCTTTCCCATTCAACTTTCAGCTCTGTTAGCTTTCAATACCAGAAATGTACTTAAAAGTGGGTGAGGTTGGTTACCTCTTACATAGCAGTGTCATTCATCTGCATAGAAAACAATATAACCAGATAAGTGAAAAGATTTGCATTGCAAATGGAAGCAATTTACTATGGAAATGTTGCTGTAGGCTCAAGAAACAGAAGGTCCTTAGAGGGTTCATTGTCATCTCTCCTAAGGACAGTACAGTTAGAGTTTCTAAGACACTGGCTGTATAATTTAAGTGTTGTCCTTAGTGTATACTATAAAGAGGAGCTTTCTGATGAAATGGAACTTAGATTCGATTCCAACTGTACTATATCACACAACTTTTGGGAAAAAGTTCTTTTGGTTTGTTTTTCGAGACAGAGTTTCTCTATATAACAGCCCTAACTTACTCTGTAAACCAGGCTAACTTCTAATTTGCAGTGATCCACCTGCCTCTGCCTCCCTAGTGCTGGGGTTAAAGGTGTACTCAAACACTGCCCAGCTAGGAGAAGTTCTTTTAAGGAAACTTTGTTTTTTGAAAGTGTGAAAGCCACAGAAATAAAGCTACATTAAGATTTTTTTTTTCAAATGTTTGCCATCTACTTCTTTTTTTTTCTTTTTTTTCCTTCTTTATTTTGTATTTAACAAAAAACAGTAACATGAATTTAAAATGAGGAAAAGTTAACAATAACTATGAACAGGATAAGAATCATAAGCATGGCATATCAAGGGTGGTAATGCAAATAAGATTGCTACACATATATTTACTATGTGTTCAGATTTCCCTCTGAAATTTTTTTCCCATCCCTGTATTTCCTTATTCAAGGTCCCTTCCCCCTCCCACCACATCTTGACATATTTCTTCTCTGCAACTCCCCATCCCTTCCCTGGGCAGGGAGCAGACAGTCCTATGGTCCCACTGATCCAATAATGCTTGGATCAGTCACCACTCCTGGTCAAATCCAGTTTTGTCCCCCCTCCCTCAAGAGTGAGTCTGGTATTCCTATAGTTGGAGTGGGGTTCGAAGGATCAGTCCAGGGTGTTTCTGGCCATCTACTTCTATACCACTATGCATGGATGAATGTGGGTTGGTAAAGTCATCTTCAGCCAGAAAGCTAAGGAAAGATCATAGATGTAGAAAATGCCAGATCTTTGAGGCAGGATGTTCATCTCCATCATGGAGGGCTTAGTGCTGGTGCAGTCTTCCTTCTTGGGAATGGGATTGGCTACAGAAGAAATAACTATAACTAGTCCAGATTAAGTAGCCAGGGAAGTTAGTGGTTTTCACACCTAGCTAAGGTGACTCTGTGTAGTTCTTTAGGAATTTAAGGGACGTGTCAGTTTCCTTAATCATATCAGAGATCTATCAGGTTACTGTGAAGTTACAGTGGGTGGTTAATTTTCCTTTCTCTTAACTTATTTCTCAACAACTCTAAAGGTGAACTTGCAAAAAGCACGTTGTGTATAAACAGACAAAACTTTCTCTTTTGCAAACATAAACTTTAATGAGTTAGTTTAGCAATATCTGAGAAAGGATAAAAAAATCATAAATGAACTTATTTGGTTTTGTCTTTTTCAATAGAACTTTGATTTATGTTTTAAAACTTTTTGGTTTGGATTGCTGCTGGTTAGTGTGAGGAGATGAAGTTAAAAATGGGAGGTTAAATATAAAAGATTTGGGGCTGGAGAAATGGTTCAGTGGCTACAAGCGTTTGCTGCTCTTGCACAAGACTGAAATCTACCTGGTGGCTCATGGCCATCTCTAATTCCAGTTTCAGGGAATCTGATACCTTATCTGGCCTCCTTGGACACTAGGGATACAGGTGGTACACATAAATACACCATGGCCAAACACTCATAAATATAAAATAAAAATAAATAAATTTTTCCTAAATGCATGAGGTGTATTTAAACTTATGTTGAAAAGGAATGTAAAATATATATCCTGCACACCATGCATTTGTAAATATAAATACACTAAGAAGTGTGTTTGTGTTTACAGGAATTTTGTCTCTTACAGGAATTGCTCCTTTCTATAATCTCAGTTGTAATATTTTATCAAAATTGACATGCTGAGGAGATGGGTTACTGCATATGAATTTTGCTCTTCCTTCTGGGAGGACCCGAGTTTGAATCCACACACTCATGTAAGAGCCAGGTATGGCTATGTGTGCTTTCAATCCAGTTTTAAGCAGTGATATAGGATGATGCTGAGAGCTCATTGGTAGCCAGTTTAGTTAGAACTGTAAATGTCTAGTTCAGATGAGACCAGTCTCCAGACAATGAAGCAGATAGTGCTACAAGGCTACGGGAGCGCACCTCAAGTCTGCCTTGGCTTCTCTGTGTGGTCTACACACACTCTCTCACACATGTTCTCTCTCTCTTTCTCTCTCTCTCTCTCTCTCTCTCTCTCTCTCTCTCTCTCTCTCTCTCTCACACACACACACACACACACACACACACGCTCACACACACATTCAAACACACATACACATACATGCTCACACACACTTATACACATTCACACACATGAGAATGGATTTAATAATAAGAATATTTTTGTTTCCTTCAGAGAAATAAATGGTTTTCTTAGGAGGAAAAAAAGAAATTTGTGAATATACACAGTGGAATTGTCAGTGAACATACAAACACTTTTTGCTAAACATGAAACATGTAAGTCACCATACTGAAAATTATGCACAATATATTAATCTCAGGTGCTTGGCAAAGCCTAGAGACAAAGCCCCAGGTTTGTGGCCATGGTTATATTCTACAATCTGTAATGTCTAAAGTGACTGTACATGACTCAATCAATGCTACTTTATTATAAGAACTGAAAGGTTAGTCTGTTTGCCATCCACCTATGGAATATGAATTTAAAAGGCACCCCTTTGTTCACCAACACAAAGCCCATTATTCTACATCAGGAAATACTTAAGCCTGAGATTTCAGCCTGAAGTATGGGTTTGCGCACACAGCTCTTATGTCCTGTTGAAGCTCTTTCTTATTCCTGTGGAAAAAAATAATTTTTGTCCTGCTTCTCAATGAGATGGGGGTATTGTGCAGACATAGATATCCCAAATAGTTCTATGAACTTCAGTTAATAAACAATTTACATCCATTTCTCAGACACCACAATAATTTTAAAGTAGCAGAGCCCTCTTCTTTTGAGTAATGCTTGAAGTCAGGTTTGTCCTGAGAACAATGATGGAAATCATGGCTATGGAAACAAGAGACTGTGGGTAAGTGATTGGAATAAGTCCAAGGTTTCTGCAGATCCCCCTCCTTTTTGATGGAGGTACTTCTTAAACATAGTAAAAGAAAATGATATTTTTGTTTCTTATAAAACATGCATGCTGACTTATTAATTTTTACTATATTTCAAACACAAAAATTTTCCTTTCCTACAATGATATACTATTTTGTGTGAGCTATTAAAGGCTTTTTATGCATGCAGATACCTTCTGTGGGTTACAAATAAAAACACAGTGAAATTAAGTTATTAATAGCTCAAGGACAGGAAAATGAATGCTCAATGTTTTAGCTGCCTTTACCATTCCCTTAAATTTATTAAACTGCTGTGTAAAAGCACATAATGAAGAAGACATGCCACAGCTACCAATGTGCACTCTAAAGACAACCATGAATAAGAAAAAAGCACTTGTATGTCTTATGGAAGATGTTTTAAGAGGATCTATGCAGGTAAGTGAGGACAATGCATCAGATGGGCAAGTTGGTATAAATGAATAAAATGATCATGGCAGTAGAGCCAACCAAACAGAATGGCAGACTAGGTAGGGCCAGCAAAAGTCTCTGAGCAAAAGAAATGTTTGGTGGAAATGTAAATGAGAAAGGAGGGGCCCTCAGAAAATCTTGAGAGGATAGCATTCCAGACACAAAGCAGAGCAAGTCTGGATGCTCTAAGGAGAGGCATCCTTCTGTGGTACAGGATGGAAGAAGGTCCTTAAATAACCAAAGTGGAGATGAGGAAGGAGTAGAGCTTTGTAACCACAGAGGCTATGCTGCAGAGGGTAAGGCACCTACTGTGGGCAGGTAG